>APFE031032036.1:197445-269202 GCA_000404065.3 Pinus taeda | reverse complement strand
ATTGATCCCAATGTCCTCTTGCGCTTTCCTTCTTTTCCTTTTCCTTCTTTTTCCAAATCCCAAGTATGCCACACTCCTCCAATAGGGCTCCAAGAAAACTCTAAGTGTCCAAGAGAGCGAGAGAGAGAGAGAATAGAGAGAGAACTCCAAAATTGAATTGACAAAAGGCTTAACACTAACAAAAAAATATGAACCGATCCTCAGAAGTCTTTTTATTAATGTGGCCTCTATTTTCTTTAATTTTTCATAATTTTCCTTCATTTTCCTCCTCATATGCAACCTATTACCTTTCACCTTCCTTTTCTCCTAATTTCCATTATTTTCATAAATAAATTGCCAATTAATGCCACTTTGTCTTTCTAAAGCTTTAGCCATTTCCTTTTCCAATTTCCATAGCCATTAATTAATCACAAGTGATCCCCATCACTATGTTTTTTCCCAACATTCAACTTGGAATACATGTCCCATGACCAAGGTCTTATTTTTCCTTTATTAACTTTATTACATGGATTTTTGACCAAGGTTTTTACAAAACCCTCTCCCTTGGGGGAACACAGTCCTTGGTGGTCAATGACACCTACAACCAGTAAGACTGTTTTAAAAGAAAGCATACTGCCCATGGATCTTTATAACTTAGATCATTGTAGTATTTACAATGATCATCTTGCCGAGAAGTAAACCAACGTGAGAAACATAACAACATGACAACCATAATGATCTGACACCCATACCGATTATTGAAACTTTATAACACAACTCATGGTAGTATTTACATCCATATACATAGACATATACCAAAACATCACACCAAAACATATGCCAAAAACATTCTCTCAACCAGCACATAGAGAAGGGTACATAGCCCGCATATGACCTTTCATCTCCCATGTAGCTTCATCATGCCCAAAGTGCTTCCATTGCACTTTATCCTACTCAATTTCTCGGTTCCATAGCATGAGCATCTTTATCTACAAAATGCAATGAGGTTCCGGTTGGAATTCTCCTTCTGGATCTACCTGCAAAATAGACCAGTCAATCACATGATTAACATCTTTTACATACTTCTTAAGCAATGACACATGGAAAACGTCATGAACTTTCACTTTCTGAGGCAGTGCAAGTTGATAGAATACTAGTCCAATCCTTTCAAGGATCCTTAAAAGTCGACAAAACCAAGGTGAAATATTGGCACATGATCCAGTCCTCAAGGAGCTCTTCTTAGGATTGATACACAAGTACACCTGTTGCCCAACCTAAAAATCCCTAAGCAACCTATTCTGATTTGCATAAATTTTATATCTATCTTGTCATGCCTTTAGATTCTTCTTGATTACCTGCATTTCCTATTCCATTTCTTCCAACATATCCGGTCCAATCAACACCCTGTTCACTGGATCACTCCAACTGATGGGAGTATTTCAACTGTGCCCATACAATGCCTCAAAATGAATCATCCTTAAATATTCCTGATACCCATTGTTATAAGTGAACTCAACCAGTGTAAGATACTCTTCCCACTTTTGCTACTGATGCACCACATACATACTCAACACATCCTCCAATATCTTGTTGACCCTCTTTGTCTTTCCATTGGTCTGTGGATGATAAGCTGTGTTGAAGGATAACTCTGTACCCAAACCTGCAAATAACTCTTTCCAGAATCTAGATGTGAACTTGGCATCTGAGTCTGACATAATATTCTTCAGAAAACCATGTAATATTACTATATCTTTGATGAAGATTTTTGCTACATCTTTAGATAAATATGTAGACTTTACTGGAATGAAGTGTGCTACCTTTTAATATCTATTAACCACGACCATGATAGAATCATGTGTCTAGATGTCCTCGGCAAACCTATAATGAAATCCATGGAAATTACCTCCCACTTCCACTATGGAATCAGAATAGGTTGAATTAATCCACCTGGATGCTTACACTATGCTTTTACCTATTGACAATCCAAGCATCTAGCCACAAAATTTTCCACTTCCCTCTTCAGATTCAGCCAATAATAAAACTTCTTCATTGTTGTCAATGTCTTCTGATATCCTGGGTGGCCTAAATATGGATTAACATGAAATTCCCTCCAGATGAGCCTCTTGAGCTCACTGTTATCTAGCACATAGATCTTGTCCCTAAATTTGACCAAGTTGTAACAACGCCTCCCCTCATATCTACCCACTTTCACCAACTTACCCAGGGTCAACATGAGATGAGGGGCTACTATGACAAGACTCAACCTCCTAAGACACCTTAAGGAAGTGGAATTTATGGAAACACACAACACATAACTTCCACATCAATAATAGAACTCACAGGAGCCATTAAACCACTCAGGTAACCATCCCGTGAGACCAACTAAAGTTTGAGTGCATCAAACTCCTAGATGCTCCCTTGACATGGACAAGGCTGCATCTGGAAGGCTCCATAAGCTCCCACAACAAGGGAAAGGGAGCTTATGGGGACTTTTTTCCCTAGTGTTGTGCTTGTGACTCCGAGATTTGTGCCACTTTTCAAGCCCAAAATCCAGGTCACTACCTAGAAACCCCTGTAGCTTTCGTAATCCATAATTTACATGACAAAAGGACTTGCAGGCCAAAACTGGCTCCAGGACTAGGCCTGACCATCCCCAAACGGGGACTGAGATTCATTCAAACACTTGGCATCATTGCAATCTACAAGACATGAATACAAGACAGAGCATAAGTGACTGATAACCCATATGAGACTTGACAAGAAGGATCACCACCCTCTTCCCTTAATTGTTTTTACATCAATCAAGTTTTGCATCCATTATTGTTTCTATTACAAGAAAATACATGAAATAACAATGACTATGACTATTCATATAACCAACATTAAACCATGTAAATAAAAATGAGATAACAACCATTAATGCCAAATAATAACAAGTACAAAAGAAAGAGAAATTAACTTTTATTAAACATAGACAAGAGCCAACTAGGTTTGGGACTTCCACGTACCACCCAATCATAGACATGGCTGAACCAAATATTTCTTTCAGCCAATCACGCCGGTGCCATATTCTAAGAATGAATATGGGATCTCATGGATAAACCAATCCAAAAAAAAACAAGGGAATCCAGAGGTTAAACCACCTCCACTCTCACCAAACCGTGATCTCACCAAAATTGAAACTGAGATCACAAAACCAAACTAGGCTTGGAATGCCTCTAGATTCCATCACTATCATTGAGGAATTTTCTGTCTCCTTGTCTCCCAAGATTTACCGTAATCCACACCTAATCACTAGGCCCTAAACTGTGACTCCACCCTCAAGCTTTACTGTATATCTTGCCAAAAATAATCAAGTGATTCCTCGCCCTTTGGGAATTTTATTGAGACCACCTCCACCCTGGATTCTGAAACCATCTTTCAATTCCAAAGTTCAAAACCAAGAAACAATCCTATCACACCATGGCTATTTGGAAAAAGGAAAGGCAAGGTTGAAAACCATTGTCAGAACCTGGCAAGACCATGCCACCAACAACTAGAGAACCAAATACCAACATGTAAAGCCATGCATGTCAAAACTAACTAGGAAATCACACATGCAATATGTTACCTGCAAGTATTCCTGTTGAAGCTACTTGATCATGCTCTTCCTTTCTTTCTCTTTGCTTTCCTTTCTTTTCCTTTTCCTTCCTTTTCTTTCTTTTCCCTTCCTTGCTCCAAAGCTATAATGCTCCAAGAAAAATCTAAGTGTCCAAGAGTGTGAAAGAGAGAGAATAATGAGAGAGCTCCAAAATCAAACTGAAAAAAGGTTCCAAATTGATCCTCAGAATCCTTTTTATCAATGAGGCCTCTATTTTCTTCATTTTCCATTATTTTTCTTCAATTTCCTCCTCACATCAAACCTGTGACCTTTCACCTTACTTGTCTCCTAATTTCCATTATTTTCATAGATAAATGTGCAAAGATACCTTTTTGCCTTTTTAATGCCTTAGCTATTTCCTTTTCCAATTTCCCTTAGCCATAAACACATCTAGTGATGCCCACTACGATATTTTTTTTCCAACATTCAGCTTGGAATAAGTGTCCCTTAACGTGGTCTTATTTTTCCTTTATTAACTTTTGTTACATGAATTTTTAACTAGGGTTATTACACAAGCCATCTGTTGTGAAACGATAGTCCACATCCTAATCACTTGTACCTTGTTGTAACCTAGGGATAAGCTCCCTATATCTATCATCCTACTGACATTCTGGCAAGATTCGATCCTGCAAATATGTCCCATAAGAACCCATAACTACTATGTGATTTACATGTATCTTCTTGCTAAGATAATATGTAACCTTATTCTCTTTACCTTTAATGTACCTGATCTTAGAGTTGAACTCATTGATCGTGGCCAACCATCTAGCTTGCCTGGAATTTAGATTTGGTTGGTCAAATAAATAACGCAATCCATTGTGATAACTCATCGAGATGAACCGTCTGCCAAGAAGATAGTGCCTCCACATCTTCAAAGCATGGATGCTTATTGCCAACTCAAGATCATGTGTTGGATAATTCTAATCATTCTCATTCAATTTACTTGATTCACAACATACTACTTGTCCTTCCTATATAATGACTCCACCAAGTCCTCTCTTGCAAGAATTTGTACATATCACAAATTCTTTGTCCAGATCTACAATATTTCACAATGGAGCATTCATCAACAACTAATTTAATTTCTCAAAACTGGTTGCACATTCCTTTGTCCATTAAATTTTTTTACCTTTCCTTTGCAATGACATAATAGGATAAGTAATTTGTGATAATTTCTTGATAAACCTCTTGTTGTAACCTACTAACCCCATGAATGATCTTACCTCATCCACATTCCTGGGAGTTTCCTACTCCATGATAACCCTTATCTTCTCTGGATCCACTGATATGCCTTCCTTACAAACCACATGCCCCAAGTAATGTACCTTTGTTTGAAATAAATTCAATTTGCTAATCTTAGCATGCAAATGATGCTCTCTCAACAATCTCAACATTGTTGCTAAGTTCTCAACATGTTCTCCCTCATTCTTAGAATATATCAATATATCATCAATGAACACAATAATTTTTTTTTCCAGATAAGGACGAAACACACTATTCATCAAGCACATAAAAGTAGTTGGAGCATTAGTCAAACCGAAAGGAACTACAAAAAACTCATATTGTCCATACCTGGTTGGGAAAGAAGTCTTGTGAATGATCTCTTCTTTAATGTGTACTGATGATATCCTAATCCCAGATCAATCTTTGAGAACATTGTTTCTCCCTTCAACTAGTCAAACAAATCATCAATCCTCGACAATAATACATGTTCTTGATGGTTACCTTGTTCAACTGCCTGTAATCAATGCATAACCTGAGAGTACCATCCTTCTTCTTCACAAACAACACTGGTGCACCCCAAGGAAATACACTTGGCCTAATATATCCCTTGTCAAGCATTTCCTTCAACTACAACTTCAACTCTACTAACTCTAGAGTGCTCATTTTGTACGGTGACTTTGATGTTTGTGCTGACTCTGTTACCAACTCATTGGAAAAGTCTACTTTCTTGTGAGGCGGAAACTTTGAAATATCTGTCGAAAACACATCCTGAAACTGTTGTAAGACCAGGTAGCTTCTCAAGACATCCACATCCTCAACTTCCTTACCTTTGTCACTGGAAATATGCACTGCGAATAACACACACCCTTTCCTACGACTGTGCTTTACCTGGATAGTTGTCACCATCCTAGTTGTTGTTGTTTTCTTCCTACCCTGCAAAATTCTTTGTTCTCCATTGTCATCCAAGCACTTAATAACTTTGTCATAACGGTCCACCTTAGTCCTATGAAGATACAACCAATCCATACCCAAAATCATACTATACGACCCCAATGGAAATACATTCAAATGTGATGATGTAGGCATGCCATTCAAATCAAATGCATAAGCTCTTACCCAATTATGAACTCACTTCTATGTACTTGTAGCCAACTACACTAACCAAGATTCTGATTGCAATTCTTTATTAAAACCACACTTATCCATCAGGTTAGGATTAACATAACTATAATTAGATCCAAGGTCAATCAAAATAGAAATAACTTGATTACAAAGCTTATTGTCCATCTCAATAATAGATGCCTAGTGATTTGCTTTCCTGTTATCCAATGCTGCATAGATCTGAGGAATACTCTGTCCAACATCCCCCACTGTCTACGCCTCCTGAGAACTATAGATCTTTGGTCTACCACCCTGATGATGTGGACAATCTCTCCTGCAATGCTCTCCTCAACAAGCCCAACACTGTATAGGCTTCCTATCATCACCCTTATTCTTCTTAGACAAAAATCCCTATCCTCTGTCAGATGCATTGAACTTCCTATGTGGTGTTTCATTCTCTTTGTTACTTGTATCTTGAGCTCTTGTTCACTTCTTGTCCCATTTTCCTTTATTCTTATCATTACCCTTCCAGTCCTGCTTAGTCTTAGCTCTACACTTTGATTGCTCATAACAATGCTTTAGCTTTCGGATGGCCTCCTCTAATGATTCAGTCTCATCAAATTCAATCATGTCCTTGAATGTTACCGACAACCCATTGATGAATCCTCGAATCTTCACTTTATCCTCCTTCAGGTAAGGTACATACCTAAATAACTCCAAGAGTTTTCTAGTGTACTCCTCATCGGTCATATATCCCATCTTCAACTCATATATTCTTTTTTCCAGTTGCCATAGTATCTATCTGATAGATACTTCTTCCTAAATAGTATCTCAAACTCATTCCAAGTCAACTCCTCTTCGTGAATGCTTCTAACATTATTTACATATTCCCACCAAATGTATGCTTTACCTTTAATACTGAACATAGATATTATGGCCTTCATGTTCGCTGAGTAATCATATAACCTAAAGAACTTATTCATCCCAAGCAACCATGCTTCAACATCCTGTGACTTCTTCATTTCCCCATCAAATGTAGGTGGCTTTGCTTTCTTGAACTCATTCAGAAAATATCCCTTGTCACTCCTCCTGTAATCATGATAACGATGATGATCATGATACTTGTCAGAATTGGGACTAGAATAGTACCTGTGGCCATCACCTCTCCTATCCAGAGTCTCCAAGAACCTACCTTCTTTAACCATGCAATTTCTATCTGACCTATGCCCACTATGAGATCTACTACCATATGCACCATTCATCCAATCCTCCTGTCCATGGTTGATCCAAAGTGGTCCCTCTCTCTGCAATTATGACAAAATATGAAGAATTACTACATTGACTTCTGCTTGTTTCTCATGTTCATGCATGCTTTTGTCATTACCTTCTTGTAACTCATTATTTCTTCCTTCAAGATTCTCAATGTATCTGCCATGTTAGAAGAGTGCCCAACACCATGCTACTCATCTGATCCATAGGGATAATCTCGTGAACTGCAGTCTACCATCTTTCTAGTAATCTTTGTTCTCTTCTTCCTGCAAGTTATATTATGTTAGCTAAACCAAATCATAAACAAACCAACGTACCTTAGTATAGTTCAAGGTGGATATTTTGTCTGAAAAACTGATGAAATTAGAAATATACATAGATAAGCATAATCAAGTCAACATATAATCATCATTTCAACCATTATCCAGTTATCAATGCGTGACTATACTAACCACATACCATGACTTCATGCACAACAACCATCACCAAGTCAATTTATGTGTAACAAAATATAAATATTGACATGCTTAACTAGTTCATAACTGACATATATTCACAACAAATACAATCAATAATGACACCATCAACTTTCACATGGCAACACAAATGCAACCACAACCACCACTATGCATACACAAGTGTATAGAACACAAGCATAAGGAACACATATGCATCCAACATGTATGCATGACTGACACACCGACCATCTAGTCCAAGGGTTGAACCATGCTTTGGTACCACTCTGTAACCACCTCCTCACATATTTACCCAAGTTAACCGGTATGCTGGGGTAAACATGTGGTGAGAGATTACTATGATGTGATTCAACTCCCCATATACAATTAAGGAAGTGGGACTGACACAACACAACCAATATGACCTTCTACACTTGCTACAGAACCCTTAGGAGCCAACCAACCCTTCCAGGTGATCAACCCCTGAGAAAAATTAGCATTTTAGTGACCTAGAGCCTCACTCACTCCCATGACATGGGCATGCATGCACCTGGGACCCTCCAGTCACTCCTACAATAAGCGAATGCCAGCGACTGAGGACTTTTTCAGCAAGTTCTAAGCCTACGAACCTAGATTCAATGCCACTTTTTCAGGGCTAAGACTCAGGCCACTGCCTAGAACTCCATGAAACCTTCAAGAATGATAAATAACATCGAAGAAATGATTCTAATGCAAATACTTGAACAAAGGCTTGACTGGATCCCTACTAGCCATGATAGGAATTTCGTCAAACATGTCATAAATATGCATTCTACAGGTCATAACAAAAGATTTGAGCATAAGGGGTCTCATACTTATATGAGAATCACTAAGAAGCATTGATGCCTTATCAGTTTCATTATCATCTATTAGGTCACATATTCCTTGTTCATTCATTTACATATCAAAAAATGATGAGATCCATGCATCATCATTGTCATCAAACATGCTCATAACTAGCATATAACCAACAAAAATAACAAGGATATAATAACCATAAAAACACATATAAACAAGTATATTTACCCATCAGATACAAGAGGAAAGAAGCACTTATTATCATAAGAAAAATTCAAGCAAGTCTAGGACTTCCATGAACCACGCAACCATAGACTAGGTTGAACCAAATCTATCTTTTAGCCAGTCACCCTCGTAACATATTCCAAGCATGAATGTGGGATCTCATGGAACAATCCAAATAAAACCAAACCACGAATTACAGAGGAAAAACCACCTCAACCCTCAACCAATGATTCCAAATCATGGTCGGACATCACTAACCATCACCAGATTGGTCACTACCCAATCTGTCCAGGGCTCCAAAGCATTTTTTTCCAACCAAGGCTTCCAACAGTAGTAACTCAACCCACAACTATTTCCGGGATCTAGAGCATTTGTCCAACCAAGGCTCCAAGACTAGTAAATCAACCCACCGAGGGCTCCAAAACATTTTTCTGACCAAGGCTCTAGGAATAGTAACTCAACCCAAACTGTTATAGGGATGCCAGAGTGTTTGTCCAACCAAGGCTCTAGGAACTATTAATTGAACTCACAATGAAAGAAATATGAGAACCAACAAGAAAACAAAAGTAAAACCCACAACACCATGGTTATCCAGGAAATGGAAAGGCTAGGAAAAACCACTATAAATCTAGACAATCCTCCATGTCAATGACAGATCATAACCAAATAACCACATACATATGCCATGCATGCCAAAACTAGCAAGGAAATCATGCATGCCACTCGGTACCTGCAAGAAAAAATCATTGCAGTTGTTGATCCTGATGTCCTCTTTTGCTTTCCTACTTTTTCTTTTCCTTCTTGCTCCAAATCCCAAGTATGCCACACTCCTCCAATAATGCTTGAAGAAGACTCTAAGTGTCCAAGAGTATAAAAGAGAGAGAATAGAGAGAGAGCTCCAAAAATGAACTGATAAAAGGCTTAGCACGGACAAAAAGCTATGAACTGATCCTCATAAGCCTTTTTATTAATGAGGCATCTATTTTCTTCAATTTTCCATTATTTTCCTTCATTTTCCTCCTCACATGCAACTTGTGACCTTTCACCTTCCTTCTCTCCTAATTCCCATTATTTTCATAAATAAAATGCCAATTCATGCCACTTTGCCTTTCCAAAGCCTTAGTCATTGCCTTTGCTAATTTCCATAGTCATTAATTAATCACAAGTGATCCCCATCACTATGTTTTTTCCCAACATTCTACTTGGAATACGTGTCCCATGACCAAGGTCTTATTTTTCCTTTATTAACTTTATTACATGGATTTTTGACCAGGGTTGTTACATCCAAATTATAAGAGGCAGTTTTAGATTTATTTCCAACAATTTCCAGTAGCTTTCCGACTATTCTAGATCCATTGTAACCAATTCATTTATAGATTATTTTTTATGATTTTAATTTATTTTATTTCCATATCTTCAGGAAGCAATGAAGGATATTTCATTCAACTTTCCATGAAGATCATTCCAAATCCACCAACCTTAAATACTGGAGACATTTTGTAACATGTTCAGATTTGGTTTATTAAGTAGTTTTAATTCCTAGAAATTAGTTATATGTTCCTAGAAGATAGGGACAATGTGTTAATAATATTTGCCTTTATATTCAAGGTTTTTGTAAGTAACAAGGGTTGGTAAATTTTGGAAAAAAACTTCTTGTGTATTGTGTGTGTGGTCAAATATTATTATACAACAACTTATGTGAGCAATGGTAGAAATTCATGTGTTTATGACTCCCTACCCGTTTTCTAAGTTGTATATGTTCTTCAATATTTGAATACCAGGTTGTTGAGTTGAAATTCATACCCATGTGCTCCATATTCATTTATTCAAGTATTTATTACCTATTTTTCTCTTATTTATATATTTTGTTATTCTCTGATTTCTAAAACTTGTCAAAGAAGTTGTTACTATCTTGATTTTACTTATGCTCACTCACTGAACCTGTTGTTAACATAAAATTGATTGGGTCAGAATTCATGCCTAATGGTGAAATTTCCTACAGTATAACCAGCCTTAGTTATTCTTAAATAAATCTAGCCAATGAGCTTAATGACCTACTGCTAAAGTGACAGTGAGTGGTAGATTTTTAAGGAGAGATCCCTCTCCATATTGAAGGATAAACATTCAATGTAAAGTGGTTAGAGGTTACCTTAGTTTTTCCCTATACAACTAAGGTTTTTCCTAAGTGATACCATTTTTGTGCCATTTTCGGGGAACGAAAGATACATTATCTGCGAACGATTTGATTATTTAGATCAGATCTCTAAGAGCAAACAAATATTTGGACATCAATTTTGGTTGAAATATTTTTCTCTAGTGACTCCATTTTCAAAGGAATCTAGAGGTTGAAAGTTTTCAATGGCGAATCCACTATTCGAAAAATTAGTAGCCTGAATAAATTCCTAGAGACTCCATTGTATCAAGATGGATTCAATTGCTATAAGGTATGATCCTATGAATCACTCTCATATTCCTGGTTTTCCAAATTGCATTGCTCGCATAGATTGGAAGACATATTTGCCAAAATTCAGAGATCAGAATGGGGATGATGTTGTTTTTCATTTAATAAAATTTAATTTGCATATACATATGCTTGGGATTAAGTTTCA
The DNA here is from genome assembly GCA_000404065.3 of Pinus taeda. Taxonomy (NCBI): domain Eukaryota; kingdom Viridiplantae; phylum Streptophyta; class Pinopsida; order Pinales; family Pinaceae; genus Pinus; species Pinus taeda. The sequence continues at coordinate 257,863 of APFE031032036.1, read as the reverse complement.
TAAGGATTTCTTGATGAAGATGTTTATGGCTACCCTAGGAGGGAAAGCAGGATCATGGTATGAAGTTTTAAAACTAGTTAGCTTATACTATCTTTAAGATTTCCACACAACATTCTTTGAGTATTATGGAGAATCTGATCCTTCCTTCTTGGTGTTCAAAGATTGTTGTGAATTTTGTGAAGGTTTCATTCAATATCATGAAAAAAAAATTGGTGATGAAGAGTGTATGAATGATTAAATCATGGAGGCTCTTTATGAATGTTCCTCCCAACAACAAATAGTAGTTTCTTCCTTAGCTAAAAATGAAATATATCAAGACCCTAATGATCAACAAATTCAATCATTTTTTCCTTCAGATCATTCATTCCTTGAATCTTTACTTCAAGAAGAAGCTTTTGAAAATTAGGGTTTAAAAATGCATGCATGGAACTTTTAGGCAATAAATCAACTCATGATCATAATCATCTACTTTTGAAAGGATGTGATGAGCAAGAAACTATTCTCCTTGAGTCTTTTGGAAATCAAAATGATATTTTTCCTCTTAAAGAACATGAAAGGTCATTTTTAAATACATATGAACCACATGAGGAACAAAATATACAAATAATAGTTTTTCTATTTGAAGTTTTTCACGAGCATTCAAAACCTTGTCTTTTCGATGATAGGAATGAATATTTTTTCAAGAAAAATGTTATTTTTCTTTTTGACAATGATCATGAGGTTTCTAGTGAAAGGCTTGAAGACATTAAACAACAAAAGTAGATCCTTCATGTTTTTGAAGATCCTTTGGCAAACCTGTTGGAAATATCAATGGAGATGGGTTATTATTTATGGATTGTGCTTATCAGTTACAGTTGCAATTTGAGTTGCCAATTTTTTAATTTTCCTTTCTTTTGAAGCAGATGAGAGCCAATTTCAGTCAAATAGCCATTTGCAGGATTGGTTACATTGGAAATTTTGCATTACTTGATTGAACAAATATTTTCAATTGTTAAAGTAGGTGTGATGAATAAGCTCAATACTCAGAGCATCCCTTTTAGAAGTGTGTTTTCATATTTTAGGAATGACATTTTTCAGCGTTTAATTTCCAGTTCGGTGTGTGTTTTCAATTACACAATAAACTGGTTTGGGTTATAGTTTGGTTTTAGTTGGAGATAGTCATAGGTCTCAGAATGAGCATGTTTTAGAGCTTGTAATCAACCCAATGGATCGGGAATTGGAGATGCAAGTTATTTGTTGCCTCACAGGGAGAACATCATCCACACTGGAGCCAACTGTTATCTCAGTTTAGCTTCAGAGTACAAGGTTCAACAGTTTTAAAATTTCGTTCAAAATTTGGGCATGTTGACAGTTGGATTATCAATGCTTATTTAAAAATATCAAATAAAGGCGTTGACAATTGAATTATCAATGAAACTTTAATAAAAACAAAAAACTAAAGGCATTGACAGTTGGATTGTCAGCGCAAGTCTAAAATTATTTTTATTTTTATTTTATTTTATTTTATTTATTTTTATTTTATTTTATTTATTTATTTTTTTTTTTATGTCAAGATCAAAGTGATGACAGATCACACGTCAGCAAAGGAGCGGGTACCAAAACAAGTGAGTGTTAGCTAAATAAATGGTGACAATTTGTTTCATGATTTTACATTGGAATTCATTTGAATTTCCGCCACTGGAGGGTAATCATCATGGTAAACTAATGGTGCAATTAATCATTTTTATGTATGATTCATTTACTTTCAAATTTAATGTCAATTTTTTATGGACGGTGGAAATTATATTGTTCAGGGTTAAGAGTCATGCAGGGTTAATCCATTATATTATGTTATTCACCAAGGTTACTATCTCAAACATAATGACACAAAATTAGCAGTCAAAGAGAAAAGGTGCCAAAGCATGTTTTGTTTTCACTTGACAAAACTCTAATTTTTAGACTGTTTTTCTGTAAAAGATAGTAACTTAGGGCACGGTTTCCGAACAAATGGGAATGCATTTTTGAAAAAGAAAGAGGTTTTTGCCAGGAACAGACCCATTAATAAAACCTCTCTTATATTTTGCACAACTATCACAGTTGTGGAGATTTGAATGCCTCTTGAATCCTATTTTTTAGGAATTCACTAGATTCATGGACAATTGTTGATGAGCCACCTCATAAATTCGACTTGGACATCAAATCAATAGGTGGAAAACTCAAGTTATTGTTTTCAATATTTAAAGGAAACATCCTTGCATTCGAAGAGATTTCCAAGAATCCAAACAGTTGAAGACATGTGGTAGTCAAAGATAGATTAAATCCCATATTTATGGCAGTTCCTATAGTTTAAGTAGTTCTTTGTTTTTACAAACAATATACATAGATGTTTTAGCAAGTTTGTGTAATGTGTTGAACATATTTTCCTTACAGCTAGACATTTTTTATAAGACGATGTGGATTAAAAATAGATGGAAATTTCCTTATTTTGGAAATGAATATGAACAAATAGCTTATCTGGTCAGTGAAATAGGGGTTTCTTATTTTGATTAAGATGAGATCCAAATTCTAAGAGGCAGTTTCAAATTTGTTTCCAACAATTTCTAGTAGCTTTCCAACCATTTGAGATCCATTGTAACTAGTTTATTTATAGCTTATTTGTTATGATTTTAATTTATTTTATTTCCATATCTTCCAGTAGTAGTGAAGGAGATTTCATTTAACCTTCAATGAAGATCATTCAAACTCCATCAACTTTCAATACTCGTGACATTTTGTAACTTGTTCAAATTTGGTTTATTAAGTAATTTTAATTCCTAGAGATTAGTTATTTATTCCTAGAAGATAGAGACAATTTTTGCTAAGTTCATTTGTCAGAGGGTTCCATGGTCGAAATTCTTCACAAGTTAGTTGAACTAGTTGGTACAAGTAGAGTATGGGAATATCCAATTTGGGGTTTCGACATTTTGGCGCACTTCCAAGGAAAACCGAGGGAGGTTATTGTCCAAAATAATTTTTAAATACCTTTCCATGTGTTGGATTGCAACGCGGTCGCACATGTGGGTCCCTAGGATCTAATTAACGAATCTGCTCAAAATGTGCACAATTTCCAAACTACCAAGTTTGACCTTGATTTACATGCAACTAGAGGTGAATCTGGAAAATATAACAACATGGGTTTGTTAACCATAGAACCAATTATCTATATCCAAAACCATTTCTCCATATTCGAATTTTTATCAAATTTATAAGCGGGTCTTGGATGCAGTTTTATAAAAAAATGACTGTTTTTCTAGAGTTCTAGAATCTTGCAAAAAGAGGCGGACAACCAATTTTGGCATGATTTACGAGGATATGGATTTGAATGAGACAAATATAAGAGAGGTTTTTTTTTTTTTTTAAATATAACAAGTTAGGTTCCCTCCAAACAATTTTCCAAAATTTGCCATGGTTAGGAAGATATGCCAATATCTTTGGGGTCAATTTGTTAAAATTGTTCAATTTTCCATAATTGAGGAAAATGATTAATTCACCTTGTAAATCTTATAAATGGATCAGCCATGGTTTGTATTGTAATATTTTTGGTAGGTTTTGAAAGGAAGAGAAGCAGGGAAGGAATAAAGGATGGATTGAAGCTCTTTTGTAATAATAATTGAATCTTAATTGAATTTTGCTTCATCTCTAAATTCTTTGTCAGTATTATGACTGTGTTTTGAATTTCATTTTTATTGAGTTATTTAGGCTTGCTCCAGGAGTGGGAAGGACCCACCACAACTAGAAACAAGTCCTTTAGCTTATTTAGATGATAGGATTTATATTCAACGTGTGATTTCATTCAAGCATTCGTAGTGTGATTTAATTCAAGCTGTGAGATTTATTTCAAAGCATTGGGATTTAATTCAAGTTGTGTGATTTATTTCAAGTAGAGATTGTTTAGTTCGAGCATTGTGATTTAATTCAAGCTGTGTGATTTAATTCAGAGCATTTCCAGTATGATTTGATTCAAGTTATAAAATAGCATCGATTTGAGTCATTTAGATACCACAGGATAATTTAGTTTTATTCCAGGAATATGGGATAAGTTCAATTTCCATTTCAAGTACAGTAGCATAGGGATTGATTTCATAGAAGTGTGACAGTAGTTTAATTTTGTTTATAAACTTAGATAATTTCGTTGAAATTTCATTTTCCTTTAAGCATCAATAGATCGATTTAAGTTGATTTCATATTTAACATGTCAGTGCGGTTTCATTGTAGTTATTTTTTTCTTGCATTGAAATTAAGTTTGATTGACTTAGATTGAGATTAAAATTGTTTATTTGCATTCTGTACTTAATTTAGAAATAGGAATCTGATATTAATTTAGGTTAGATGCTCTGATCCTACGTTACTTGCGCTTGTGCCTCGAAGCTTACAAGTCTCAGATTGATAATTTAATGTTGGAATTATAACACATAATTTCCCCAACATTTTTGGCACCGTTTCCGGGGAGGTGCTAAAGGGATTAGAGCTTAGTTTCTTTCACAAGTTTTTTGTGTGATCTTAGTTGCAGGACAATCAGAGGGTGGAGAATGTACGGTAAGACATGAGTGAAGAGCCACACATCCACTATTATGGGGTTGCTCCAAAGTTTGGTTGTCGAAATAAGCAAGATTGGTGAGTTTTATTGCAATTATCAGTTTTTAATTCATTTAGGTTAAAATTTCAAAGCTCTTTAAAAATAAAACATTTTTGGGGTGCTGTAAGATCCCCTTTGTACTAATCCATGTTGCAAGACAGGGATCATAAAACAACAGGAGAAGTGCAAAGAACGATTGAGAGCTTGAAGAATGTCCCTCGATGTACTTTCTCAAATCCTAGAAGTAGCTGGGATATCTGCCTCTCAGGAAGAGTTCATCTTCACCACATTCAAGAAATTATCTATCTCTCCATAGCCAGAAGAGGATTTGGAAATCTCCCTTGATTCCTCTTGCCTATCTACCAAAGGGATTGAGAAATCATGTACCAAATCTGATGGGGAGCATCCAACTGAACCTGAGATCAAAGAACTTTCACCATGCCTAGTATCAAGCCTTGTATGCATTTCGGAGACCAATTATCCAAGTTTGCCTAGCATGATCGAGGAGGACTTTCAAAGTGATCCAAATGAAGAAATGGGCCAATACCACCAATATTACATCGAGCATTGGTTCTAGATCACAATCCAATCAAAGTACCACTCTCATCTTCAAATACTCTTTGTATCACGTATTTCAAAGCTGTTGATTTCTCATGCTCTTGTACATTCTAACTCTTTTATGTTAAATCTGAGCATGAATATATCATTGTACTTGATCCGCGCATGGCTTCATAGTATATTAAGGAGGACGTATTTTCTTCAGTATAGTATGAAATTTAGTATTGTAATAAATAAATGAAAATAGTAAAGAGAAAAATAAGTCCTTTTGTGAAAACCAGCTTGTCTGGCACAACTAGACAGGGACTTTGCTTGAAAACCAGGTAACTAGCGAGAAAATTTCCAAATCAAGTTTGTAAATTTGTATGAGTTATTCAAATCATGTATATTTCAAGTCATTATATTTGTACTCGAGTTGGTTGATGTGGGATCCCTTAAGGCCCACCTGCCAACAAGCCTTGTCCCATCGACATCATCAAATTGTCTGGGACGAAGGTTAGGGTTAGATAAGGTACCTGGGAGCCTACATGCCTTAATGGTAGGTATCCTTGTCATCTACTAAGGAAATACATCAACATTTCTTTGTGGATGAATTTTGCATTCCATTTGACTTTGAAAAATCCATTCATGGCTAGTAGAATGTACCTAGTGCCTTGATTCCCATTGACATAAAAGGTGGGATATCTCGCATTAGTTAACGATCTCATTAATGGTTGATAATCCAATGGTTCTTGCTTATTTTTGACATCGACGCCATTTATTCACATATGCAAGATTGCACACGGTTGTGTAGCGGTTAAATACTATATGGTTTTGTGATCTCAACACAAAATTGCAGTAGTTTGGTTCTTTGTATCAACATTTCCATTGTCATTTGTAGCAGCAGTTACCTTTCCTCAATGTTCGGGGACATACAAATCCTTAGGCATGGGGGATGTTGTATAGGTAAATCCCCTCTACGGATAGAGGCGATCCCTACTAGCCCAACAGGGGTCTAGCAACAATCGAACAATGCTACACCGCAGGTTCCTAGTTGTAATTAACAAGTGGGTGAGAATAACCTACTTGGATTCCAACGCTTGTTTGTCGAAGAGATATTCCTCTCGCTCTTTCGCTCCAGCCGATCACAATTCCCCGCTATCCTCGCGGATGAACACCTGCACAAGCAAAAGAGAGCAAACAAAAGCGTAAAATCTACTAACAACAACTATGTATCGGTCAGGAAAGATACAATTTGCATTAATCAATCATTGAACAAATGTAAATGGAACCATAAGAGTAGTCATCTATCTTTATTAACAAAAAGTAGAGTAAGGTACAACCGGTGTCCTGACACTGAGTCCTTCCCTAGAGGGTCCAGCCAACATATCTTCCAAGCATTCACCTTTGGGACAAATCTCCCAAGTCAAAAGGTCTCTCTCTCACATACAAGGCAGCAAGCTTATGACCTTTCTCAAGCTCAAAACAATCCTCACACAACACACCAAGGCTTACAAAGAGCAGCACTAAAATGTACAAAGAATTCCTCAATCAAAGTCTCTATGTCCCAAACTAGCTGCTCATGGGCCATGGAGGAGGCTTATAAAGGAGGAGGAGTCTCCATGAATAGACAAAGGATGAGTTCTCCCCCACAATAAGTGGATGGTCAGTCGAACAGACATGCCAGAGAAAGGATGGCGACCTCAACAATGCTAACAACCAGTTCTGGAGGGATCTGGAAGGCTGGTTGTTGGAACAAATTCGCCCAAACAGGATCAGCGCGGAAAACCCGTGAACTGCCGCGCTGACATCGCAAACCGACGTAGAAGAAATCTGGTCAGCGCGAAAAGGACAAACGGAGGGGGCGCTGTTCGTAGAAATGGGACCAGCGCAGAAAAGACGTGTGCTTCCGCGCTGGCAGCGCAACAACAACATTGGCCTCCGCCTGTCAGCGCGGTTATTTTACAAACAGACGCGATGATCCATTTAACTTAGGCAAAGAGGGTTTTTAGCCATTTTTGAGGAGCATGAGTATGAGTGAACGTGGTTTATAGCACAGTAGGGAGACTGACATGATGGCAGTGACATTTTACTGTGTAACAGGGGAGAAGGGGACCTTTAGTTCATCCTTCATCTTTTCAGTTTATCCTTCAGCAGGTTAGATCAAAAGTCACATCAGCTCCAACCATTCCATCTTTTACTTCATCTTGCAACATCGAGCACATCAACAACAAAGGTAAAAATTGAGGTAAAGTTGGCTTAAGATTCTTTAATTCATTAAATATTTAAGAAAGATTTGATGATTAACCACCACATATTCCATATATTTTTTTTCCATATACCCTCCATTTGCAAATTCCTTATTCATAATAGAATGCATGCTACTCTAGTCTCTAATAAGGTCATAATCATGAAAAGAAAAGTATATTGGTTCATGTAAACAAAGCAGTAACTATAGTACCTTCCCCTCCTACATTCACCTATATTTCTAGCTGAAAGTATCCATTAGAGGATGAAGTCATTGCTACCTTTCATAAAGGAACCATCCATAAGCATTGGCCGCACAAAAACAGAGTATACAAGCACCTATTTTACCATCTCCATCACCACCTCTTCTCATCCACCATTTCCATTGTCACCTATCATCTGATTTATCATTTCCTCCTACCACATCTATTTTTTATTCTCAATTTGTATTTCTCTCAAAATCAAGTATATGGAAGTCAAATAAGAATGGTGTTTCTCCACAAGAACTGACACCCTCAACTCGTCACACAATGTTGCTCCACAAAAACCAACCCTGCCCAAAGCCGTGATGCCATAAAATATATATATGAGAAAAATCCTTGTTTACATGAGGATATGAACATGCTTAGGCATGGGGGGATGTTGAGCCTCAAACATGCCCATGTTTTCATCATTCAATACCACCATTCATAACCTATATTCATGTACTATTAAACTCATTTCACACCATAATTCCAACACTTGTCGCCAATTCACGTCTTATGCCTCATGGTTGATTATCATTAGTTTTCTTATATTTTAGATGATTAAAGATGATTTTTCCATGATTTACTAATGACGTTTTTTTTTAATTTCATTTGTCACATGGTTCCAATGCTGAAATTCTTCACAAGTCAGTTGAACTAGTTGGTACAAGTAGAGTACAGGAATATCCCATTTAGGGATTCGACATTTCGGCACACTTCAAAGGAATACCAAGGGAGATTATTGTCCAAATTAATTCTTTAATACCTTTCCATGTGTTGGATTGCATCCAGGTTGCACATGTGAGTCCCTAGGAGCTAATTAACAAATCTACTCAAAATGTGCACAGTTTCCAAACTGCCAAGTTTGACCTCGATTTTCGTGCAACTGGAGATGAATCTGGAAAATATGAGAAAACGAGTTCGTTAACCAAAAAACTAATTATCTATATCCAAAATTGTTTCTCCATATTCAATTTTGTCTAAAATTTATAAGCGGTTCTTGGAGGCAGTTTTATAAAAAAAATGATTGCTTTTCTAGAGTTTAGAATCTTGCAAAAAGAGCCATACAGAAAAAATTTGGGCACAATTTACGAGGATATGGATTTGAATGAGACAAATACAAGAGAGGTTTTTGTTGAAAATATAACAAGTTAGGTTCCCTCCAAACATTTTTCCAAAATTCACCACGGTTAGGAAGATATGCCAATATCTTTAGGGTCAGTTTGTTAAATTGTTCAATTTTCCATAATTGAGGAAAATGACTAATTCTCCTTGTAAATCTTATAAATGGCTCAGCCATGGTTTGTATTGTGAGCTTTTGGGGAGGTTTTGAAAGGAAGAGAAGTAGGGAAGGAATAAAGGATGGATTGAAGCTCTTTTGTAATAATAATTGAATTTTGCTTCATCTCTAAATTCTTTGTACGTATTATGACCGTGTTTTGAATTTAATTTTTATTGAGTTAGTTTAGCTTGCTCTAGGAGTGGTAAGGGACCACCACGACTAGAAACAAGTCCTTTATCTTATTTAGATAATAGGATTTACAATCAAAGTGTGATTTCATTCAAGCAGTCCTAGTGTGATTTAATTCAAGCAGTGAGATTTATTTCAAAGCATTGGGATTTAATTCAAGTTGTGTGATTTGTTTCAAGTAGTGTCATTTAGTTCAAGCAGTGATTGTTTAGTTCAAGTTGTGTGATTTAATTCAGAGCATTTCCAGTATGATCTGATTCAAGTTATAAAATAGCATCGATTTGAGTCATTTAGATACCATGGGATAATTTAGTTTTATTCCAAGATGATAGGATAAGTTCAATTTCCATTTCAAGTACAGTAGCATAGGGATTGATTTCATAACAGTGTGACAACAATTCAATTTCATTTATAAACTCAGATAATCGTTTTCCTTTAAGCATCAATAGATCAATTTAATTTGATTTCATAGTTAACATGTTAGTGTGGTTTCATTGTAGTTAAATTTTACTTGCATTGAAATTAAGTTTGATTGATTTAGATTGAGATTAAAATTGTTTATTTGCATTATGTACTTAATTCAGAAATAGGAATTTGATATTAATTTAGGTTAGATGCTCTGATCCTGCATTACCTATGCTCGTGCCTCAAAGATTACAAGTCTCGGATTGATAATTTAATGTTGAAATTATAACACATATAATTTCCCCAATAGTATTGGCCTATATATTCAAGGTTTTTGTAATTAACAAGGGTTGGGAATTTTTGAAGAAGAAATATTGTGTGTTAGTCTTGATCAATATATATTGCTTATGCAATGTTACATATTCAGTTTTGTAGAGATTCGTGTTTGTATAACTTCTAGTCTATTTTTCCTCCAGGTACTTAGTTTATTTTTATGCTACATCTCTTGATCATTAAGTCTTCAATACTTTGGATAAAGTATTATGAACTATAATTCCTTTTTAATGCTTTGATTTATGTTATCCAAATACTTTCCATGTTTTCTACTTAAATATGTATAACATAATTCTTATTGCTCTGTTGTGATATTTATTTTTTGTATTCTGTCTCCACATCTTGATGGTATCATGTTTAAGAAGTTATATCCTATCTTGCCTCTATTAAGGGTTGTTTATGTATCTTATGGTTAGCATACTCTACACCAGACTCCATGCCCAACGGTCCTTGTTCTCTTCTTTCCAAACCAATTTCATCTTACACATTAAATCTAGCCAATGAGCTTAACAACCAACTACTAAGTTGACACTGTGTAGTTGAGTTCAAGGAGAGATTCCTCTCCAGATTGAAGGCCCAACTCTCAATATAAAGTGGTTAGAGGTAATCTTAGTTTTTCCCCTCTACAACTAGGGTTTTTTCTAAGTGATAACACGATATTTAGAATTGGAGCATTTGTAAGCAATTGTTTCAACTCCTCAAAACTAGCTGCATATTCCTTTGTCCATTCAAATTTCTTTCCTTTCCTTTGCAATGATGTAATAGGATAGGAAATCCATGAGAAGTTCCCGATGAACCACCTATAGTAACCTACTAGCCCCATGAATGATCTTACCTCATCCACATTCCTAGGAGTTGCCCATTCCATGATAACTCTAATCTTTTCCAGGTCCATTGTTATCCCTTCCTTGGAAATAACATGTCCTAAGTAATGTACCTCTATCTAAAAGAATTTGTATTTACTAACCTTGGCATATAACTGATTCTCTCAACAATTTTAACACTAATGTGTTCTTCATGGTCTTCCTCATTCCTAGAATATATCAATATATCATCAATGAATACTATCACAAAATTTTCCAATTAAGGACACAACACATTGTTCATCAAGCACATGAAAGTATATGGAGCATTAGTCAAACTAAAAGGAACCACAACAAACTCATATTTCCCATAGATGGTTAAAAAAGGATTCTTGTAGATATCCTCTTCTTTGATGTGCACCTGATGGTATATTGATCTTAGATTAATGTTTGAGAACACCGCTTCTCCCTTCAACTAATTAAACAAGTCATCGATCCTTGGCAATGGATACCTGTTCTTGATTGTCACCTTGTTCAGTTGCCTATAATCAATGCACAATATAAGAGTACCATCCTTCTTCTTCATGAATAATACCGGTGCATAACAAGGTGATACACTTGGTCTAATGTCTCCCATTCCTTCAATTGCAAGTGCTCATCCTGTAAGGTTCCTTTGATGTTGGTGCTTCTCCTAGTACCAACTCAATAGAAAATTCCACTTCCCTATGGAGAGGAAACTCTGAAATCTCTATTGGAAATACATCCTAATACTGCTACAAGATAGGGTACCTCTTGAGGACTTCTGCATCCTTAACATTCGTACCCTTGTCGACGGGAATATGAACTACAAACAATACACACCCCATTCTGACACTGCCCTTTTCCTATATAGTTGTAACCATCCCCACCAATTTAGGCTTCTTCTTTCCCTACATGATTCTCTTTTTCCTATTATCGTCTAGGAACTCAATAGCCTTGTCATAACAATCTACTTTGGTCTTGTGGAGGTACAGCCAATCCATACCACATAAACATACTATATGATCTGAATGGAAGCACATTTAGATGTGCTAATGTAAGCATACCATTCAGCTAAAATGCACAAGCTCTTACCTAGTGATGAACTCTCTTCTTAGTACATGTAGCCAACTGCACCAACCAAGACTCTGCATGCACTTATTTTCTCAAACGATACTTATCCACTAGGTCAGGATTAACATAACTATAATTGGATCCAAGGTCAATCAAAATAGAAATAACTCGATCACAGAGCTTACCTTCCATCTCAATAATGGATACCTCGTGATCTGCCTGCTTTTTATCCACAACTACATAAATTCAAGGAATGTTATGGTCAACATCCCCAATTATCTATGCCTCTTGAGTGGTGAGCTCCAGTATTGCAGCAATAATGTAGCAACTCTTGTGGCTTCCTTCTTTCCTTTTATCAACCCGGTAGTTCGTAACAAACTTGGAAGCAACGGTGTTGTATGCACAAGTACTAGCTCTTACTGCAGGCTGTCACTTGATCAGCTGGCACAAGTTCAGAGCTTAAGCCAACTTCTATGATTTCTCAGAAGAATATTTAACTGTGATGAAAGGAAACTAACACTACAGGGGCTATTCTACTTGCAGACAGAGAAGGAAAACTGAAATGAACCGCAAACCCTAGTTTACCCACTAACCCCACTTTTACAAAAAGAGATGGAAACTACTAAAATGGGTGCCATTAACTATTGAAAAGGTAAATTGCATTTATTCAGGCTACTTTTGCAGATAAATGAGAATAAATCATCTTTTTGTACTTTTGAGTATTTTTATGTGGAATTATTATGCTTGTGATTTGACTAGTTATGACTGTGCGAGGTTTGGTGGTAGAGGAAGATGGAGTTGGCTTTTGAAGATGGTGAGGAAGGTGTGGAGGGGTCCTAAGAAGTCCCTAGTACCCTTCTGAAGACTTCCATTGCAATCAGACTTTAAAAAATCACTCACAGAAAATTCTACAGGAGGTTGCAGGGGATCTACAAGAGGAGGCCGAAAGTGGTTTTTGGAAGTTTGAAGGTGGAAAAATAATGGGAAAGGGGGAATGAAGGCTGGATGAAGGTGTTGAGGGGTCTAGAACTTGTCAAGGAAGATCAGGAATGAAGGAGATGGTTGGATTTGTTTAAAGGGCAAAAGAGAAACTTTATGGAAAAACACATAAATTAGGGCAGATTGGCGAAATGTGGCGGATGAGTAGGGAAACCTCGGAGAAGTGAGATGGTTTTGGTTGTTTAATGGAGGAATAATGAGCTGGAATGTTCTACAAGAGAGCTGCACACTTCTCAAATCTGACCAAAGCAAGAACCGAAAAACAGAGTTTTGTCTATTTTAACCTAAATTCTGACCTAAAACCATAAAAATGTTGAACAATACTTTATGAACAGAAATCATGTGAGAAAACCATGGTAAATGAATAGGAAATGATCTAAGCATGTGAATCCAAACTAATATCAACTTCTCCAACTCGAAATATCACACTAGCAGTTACATTGGAAGAGCAAAAATTGTGTTTTTGGTGGTAGCAGTAGTGCCTGGACCTCAAATCATGGTCCCAAGGAGGGAGAAAGGAGATCAAGACCTGTTGGTAGCCTTTTTGGATCTTTTTATGTTACTACAACAAACTACTTAAGCAAATTTGAAGCAAAAACAACTATTCTAACAATCAAAAGAAACCTAATGTAATGAAGTAAAATGAGTATATGCAGCAGAAATTAACTCATGAATGGAAACAAAAATTTATAAGTACACAAGGAGGTGCTGGGAAAATTGGGTTGGGCCCTAATCTAAGAGATTCAGCCCTCTAGAAAAAAAATCAGTGCCGGCTCAAAACTTCATTCATCTTCATTATCAAAAATAGCAGTTACATCACATAAACACTGTCTCAAAAAGAGCTCGAAAATGAGCTGAGTACAATGCTGCACCAAAGTGAAAAAATAGACTAAGAAATGGCTAACCTACTGAGGCTTGAAGCCTTCTTATTTATACAAGTGGGGACTCCCAACAATCCTCCTAAACTTAAGGAACTCAACTGCCTAGAACTGAAGATAACAGCAGCCCTACTTGATTTGGTCGACTGCCCCTTAGAATCATCAACATGGGCCTGTGTACTTCGATCTGCTGGTGGAGAATTCGAAGAAAGGGTCATTAATGAAGGAAACATCCCTCCTACAAGTCCTCTTCCCTGTTTCCTCAAGTTTGGCTGCCATTTGCTCATAATTTCCTTGTCTTTGTCCAAAATTGTCCAAAAAATCTATAATAAACATTCATTAGACCACATGGCAAAGTTACTATCCCCATTCACTCTATTTACATAGATATATTCAAAAGCATGCACAAAACTATTGAGAATGGTGGATTAAATGAAAATAATAGGCATAATGAGCCCATATAGTTACCCATTTCTGGGCCTTATCATCACCCCCTGTTGAATGGGTTGCTCATCCTCTGAGAAACTAATCTAGCTCTTCATCTTTAATAGCTCTAACAGATTGCATGACATCCCAAGCCTCTGATGTGATTTCTTCCTCTCTATCATGGAAACCTGCTTTCCTGTCCACTTCCTCCCATTGTTTCTGTTCTTCCTCCTCCTTAACTCCTTCCAACAGTCCTAACAGTAGTGGAGGACTGAACTTAAGACCAATCCAGTTGGCTTTCAAGTTTTTCATTGAGTGTTTGTATAGGGGTACTCTCCTCATGGCCTCCCTCATTCTATTTGGGGACTGATACTCCCTGATCCTTAAGATATGTGGCAATGTATTCCACCTTCTCATGCATGCATGAAGGTAGTCATCGCCAAACAATCTCTCCATATATTTGAGCAATAGATTGTGCTTGCCTATCAACATAATTAGGGAGAACTTGAGGATTAGTTATAAGGTGTTGATGGGCATAGATGAGAGCTAAGGGGTCTTCTGGTTCAGCCCTTATCATCAGGGGCTCACTTACCTCTTTCGCCATTATCTTTTGAATTTCCACTGCTCTCTTTTCCTCATGGCTCATCCAAGAAGCCATAGCCATTAGCTATAAGTCTCCCAATACAACATTTGGATCCCATAAATTCATGTCAGTAAGTGCCATGTTGTGTAGGTAAAATTCTGCTAGCCTTTCTTTATCCTCAGCTGAACTATGATCACATAAATCCATAAACTAACCATAATTTTGGAATGGGATTGTGCCCCTCTAGGCCAATGTCTTAATCTGGAATTGGATCCATTAGTCTTTAAGATACAGTGCATAGGATTTAGCTGGATGTTTGCACTGCAATGCCTCCATTGCCTAGCTGGCCATGCAGGTTAGCTGAGCTTCCTTTTCCTGCAACTACTTTTTCAAAATCAGCACTTCAATTCCTACCCGAGATTCTCTTTCTTGCTGTTGTTTCATCAGTGTTTCACTATCTGTCTGTGGTTCTTCTTTTTGTTGTTGTTTCTCTGTTGCCTCACTATCTGCTTGGGGTCCCTCTTTTTATTGTTGTCCTTCCAATATTGGCAGCTTATTTCCTCCTTGAGGTTCCCTCTCTTGCAGTTTCTTTTTCAACAGTTCATTTTCTTCTTGTAGTTGAGCTCTTCTAATGCTCTCTGTGTGCCTTACCATGCTCAGCTCCCTGCTTATCTCTCTCAACTTGTTTTCTATGTGCCCTATATCTTCGACTCCTTTAGATTTAGCAATCTGCATCTAGGTGTGGGTCCTGAGCCTTTCTTTTTCTAGTTCGAAGAAAAGAGGTACATCGAATTTTTGTGGGATGATCTTCCCACCTTCTAGAAGATTGTAATAGGAGCCTAACTTAAGCTGAGGTCCCGGTTTGGTATTTCTTTTGCCTTACCTTCCTCTTGGGACTGTTCCTCTACCTTCTTTTTCAGTTTTCAGTTTCTTTGAGCTTGGCGATGTCTCCTATAGAGAGGTTTGTGCCTCCTGTAGGACTGCTTTAGAGTCTATCAATTTGATCCTTTCCTTCTAGGTGGAGGTTTTGGGACTCCCTCTCTCGTAGGTGATAGAGATTTAGAGGGGGATTCCTCCTTTGTCACAATAGGTGCATCCTCAATGATAATGGGTTCTTTCAATGGTGGTTGGGGCTTGTCAACCTTGATTTTGGTTCTCCTCTGGGCTTTGAAATACATCGATGTATGTCTTTTTATTTTTCCCTTTTGCTTAGCTGGAGTGCTCAATGTAGCAATCACCGCTGCTGCTTCCCTTGCCAGTGTTTCAGGGAAATTTCTTCCTGTTGTTTTTCTTCTTCACCCTTGGCAGCTTTTACTGTGTCTGTTGTTTCTGTTTTGATTTCTACTGTCTCAGGTGGTGTTTTCTCCTTTTCCTGCTAAGTTTTTGTCTTTCGAGTGGCAGTTTTTTTCTGAGCTATCTTAGTCTTCTTCTTCTCAGCTTTTGTTCTCTTTCTCTTTTCTGCTTTTGATGTTGTTTCCTTCCCTGCCTTAGGTTCAACTGTGGTTGTATCATTTTTCTTTTCTTCTCCCTGTTTTTCCTCTTTTTCTTCTTCTACTTGAATATCTTGTGCTTCCTCATGGATTTACTTTTCAAGTTCCTATGTCTGCTCCTCCCCTTCACTACCAGATGGACTAAGTTCATCTATGAGAGTTTTTATGTCGTCTTCCCTAGTCATATTCCTAAAAATTTCCCAGGCTATAGGGATGGTGTATGTGTGGAGGGCATCCTCTACCAATAATTTAATGAGGCCATGGTGGGCTAGTTGGTCTGGGACCCCTGCATTCAATTTGGTACCACACTCTATCAAAGACTGGAGGAGAAAATATGGCAGAATGAGTTTTCTAGTTGCAGGTACGTCCATTCCATATCTTAATTCATGCAATAATATGAAGTGATAACCATAAACTATACTAAATCTTCCCTCACAAGAGATATATTTCATGATCTAGTAGCTAACCTCACCCCATGGATGAGGTAGACTTGTCCTTCTGATCCCATTCTTATCCTCTACAGGATGTTCATTGGGCTGAAAAAAATGTCTTTTTAGCAACCTGTCCAAGTGGTTTTTCTTCTTTGCTCCAAGGGAGCCCAAGTGGAAGACCTGTGATTCTGCTGATAAAATTTGGTGTAAGCTCTAGGGTCAGACCCTTGAAACTGACTGTAGCATGTGTTTTCGAATGGGGTCTTAGGGACATTAAAAATTCCTCGGGCACCTCCTCATCATATCCATGAATTCTCTCAAAGAAAGACATCCAGTTGGTGAAGAGGGCCACCACTTTGGGGTGCTCATGCAATTTGTTGGAGTTCAAAGGCTCCTTTCTCTTAAAACCTCCTGGCATGGTGTTTAGTGACTTCTAAAAATGCTCAGGTGAGGAAGAAGGCAACAATTTTCAAAACCGGAAACATAGGAATGGCTGATGTTTGTCTTTCTGAAACCAAAGAGGGAGTTTCTCGTGTTCTTCTTTTTTCACAACATCAATTTGCAATTTTTCCCTCCCTTCAAACTGTTTTCAACTTGAATTTACTTCTCGGGCTTTGGGAGGAGCTCAATATTTTAATAGAACAGAAAATATATAAAACAATGTTTTTTCTTCTCACAGAGTAAACAGACTTGCAAATTCGTTTCTTTCCCATGATTGATTTTCTATGGTTGTGTTATCACTCAGGTTGTTCCCCAAAACTTGTGAGAAAAGGGAATATGACCGAGTTAACCACTAACCAATATTTTATATGCAACTTCTAGCCAAACTGCATCCAGAGAGGGCTCTCTCCTTATATTTTAACTTTGTTTTTGAAGGATTTTATGATAGCTATGATGTGTAGGGTTTTGTTTTAAGTTTGTTTGGATGGTGATTTTAAATAGAGCTGGGATGCAAGTCTGAAACAGTTTATTCCATTGGGCAAATGGAGTCTATGAAGATGGGCTGCTAAGTGTGTTTCTCTGATAACGAGCAATACTACAGAGCAAGATAATCAATTTTGGAACAATATTGAAATCTAGAAATTGATGGAATGTAAGCCAGTGGATGAAAGACAGTAAAGAATCCTTCATCATGATGGCAGAGGGAAAGTGCATGAATATTATCAAGGAGCAATATAGAATTCCTTAGCAATTTTCAAAGTGAAAGGATTAGTAGAAACAAAAGCATCTAAGAATTCGTATTTATCCTAATTCTGAAGAAAACATAAATAACAATAGGGGTTGAATACAGAGTGTATTTAAACAAGTTCTAGGCTATTATATTTCCCTGTTACTAAGATTATGAAACATATATGAAATTTGCAAACACAAAAAACACAAAACTCAGTTTAGAATAACTTATTGATCCATAGAAAGACACAGTAATTCCGTAGCAGAGCACAGAACATCAAATCCACATTCAGATGGTCCAACAGCAGTGCACTTCAACAACCTTTGTATTAAAAATCTCAGAGCTACAACGTGGTCCAAAGAGGAAAATTACCAACCTCGAATACATTTCTTGGGGAGGTATTTATACAAAAGAGAGTTTACAAAATATATTGTGGATAAGATATGAAGCAATAACTTCCTTCACCTACTCTGACAAGGGAATAAATGCAGAAATAAATGTAGGAGTAATGGTTGTTGTGCTGACTGCTTTAACTGATAAGATATTTTTGACTTTTTAATGCAGGAAGTTGGCTAGTAGCTATGTCTTTACTTTGCATTCCCGCGTTGATGTCCTGATCCTTTCACCTGCTCTTGATTTCGCTTTAACGCGTCCTAGTCCTTGCTTGAGCTCCTTCCTCTATTGTTTTCATCTTTATTATATTTGCCACGTGTCTTATTATTTGACCAAATGTAGATAAACAGAAAAATCCAAATCACCTAGGTAAAATTTCCATCATACTCTGCCACCATTGGTTTGTTGGCAACTAATGTCTTTGTATTTTTACAAGTGTTTCATCAGCCTCAGTATACCTGTAGAAGTTAGGGTTGACTTCAAAAAGATGATTTATTTCATGTTCGATATAAAATAAATTTTCCAATTTGTCATATAAAATCTGTCCGGAGGGAGGTCCTGTATCTTCTGAAGTGCTTGATGATGTTGTGATCTGATTTGTAACATACATGTTTACCCTATTAGCATATTGTTGATGTGATAACAGTATTTGATTGTTGGTTAGTAAACTGGGTAGACCCTTCTGCTACAAGACTGTGAAATTCTCTGTGAAGGCATTAATCTCCATCTGCATCTCTTGGCACTTCCTTTCCAAAGTCTGTACAAAATTCCTCATTGTTAGCACCTTCTTCATTGTCAAAATGGTGTCTGTTCTATCCGTGATCTCCAAATCTGCTAGCTGTTCTTTAGTATGGGTATTCAAAAAATGGATCATTCTATTGGCCTGCTCAGGCATGTTTCCCAATGATGCCCTGGCCCTTTGAATTTTCACTTGGGCCCTTTCTATCAATTCTATTTTTTCATGGATTGTTTGAATTGATTGCCATTGGTCAGTGATAGACTGGCCAATCTTGGTCCACAAAATCATTTTGATGTCTACTAGAGGTTTATGCAAGGTGAGATCCTTTTCCAATGTTTTCACCTTGTTCTCCAGGGCCTTTACCTCTCTGGTCTTTTCTGCCACTGTTATTTTTGACTTGTCATAGCTCACCTCTAGTTTGGCTAGTTTTTCTTTTGCCTCTTTAAGCTCTGACATTTGGGCTTCTAGCTCTTTTACTGCTTTCATCATTTCTTCCATCCTCATGCTGGTCTCTGGCTCTGTTGTTGCTGCTGCTGAAGCATCTGTAGCTGATGTACCTGTTTTTGATGGTGGCACAGTGGGAGGGATTGCTGCTATGACTGTGGGGGGAGCAGTGATAATTGTTGGAGCTGTTTCAGGTGGCTGGGATGTTGACTCTCCCTGCTTGGCTTGCAATGCTTTCTCCAACTCTTGCTCTGTTTGAATTAGCCTTTGATTCATCCTCATTAGCAAATCCATTACATCCTCTTCTGCTTTTTCTTGTGCAAGTTCTGTTGTTTGTGGATGCATGGTGACAGGCAACTTCAATTGCTTCCTAAGTGCAACAATATCTTCCTCCTTCTTCTTTATCAGTGCTTTGATGCCCTTGGCATCCTTGGGATCGTGTCCCAGCTCAATAATTATCTCTTCTAGAGTATTTATTATGTTGTCTTTGGCTAAAGAAGATATCTTTTCCAAATCCAATTGAGCAGATGTTACTTAATGACTCTTTCAATTGGTGGGCCGACATTGCCTTGTCTGCCAATGTAGCATAGACCATTTCACCAGTTTGTTTGTGCAATTCTATCTGGTTCATTGGGTGTATATCTTTGGCAAGGACCTCTAGATTGGTCCTTCTGTAGTCAACTGCAGACTGTGGTTGCTAGACCTTAGGCTTAAAATGAGTTAGGATCATTTTCTTCTCCTTAATGTCATAAGCTGCCATTAAGATTTGTTGTTTGGAGGGTGTCATTTTTAGAAATTGATCATAAAGTTGAATTCTAAATGAATCATTTTGGGCCTTAATTTCCATGAATGTTTGTTTGATATCAGACTGTTTCTTAGTTTGCGACCTTGAGGAGGAAACTTCCATACCATGTTGCCTCTCCATTTCTTGCCTGTGAGAGTTGGTGGATGTCTGTTGGATGATGGCCCTCTCCCCTATTGTGCTTTCTGTGATCTCCTCAAAAATGTCCTCTTCAGATAGAGGATCTACCCTTTGTCTTTTGGCCTCTGGCTGTTCTATTGATCCACTTGCAGGTGTGGTCTCTTCTCTATGTCTTTTCTTACTCTTTTCCTCATGAAGAAGAGTCTGCAGTGCTGGTACTTCTGGTGCTTCTGTCTGTAGTAAAGAGGCTTGCCCTTGATTGTGTTCCTTTGAGGTAGTTGGTTGTTCTGCCATTGTTTCTTGCTTTGTAACTACTATCTCCTTGCCCTTTGTTGTCCCTGCTACTGGTGTAGTCCTTTCTTGGGCAGCTTGTTGTGAAGTTGTAGCAGTTGATGAGCCTTCCCCGGTGTTCCTACTCCTGTAGAATGCGATAATGCTCCTGTAGAGCTTGATAAGCAGGAGGATTTTGAAAACTGGCAAAGAATGATTGGTTCATTGTTTTGAAGGTGGTAGGTGAGTACTGTAGTCGAGAACTCATTGATGCAAATGAAAACAAAAGGCGGTGGAGGCTTAGACCACACTGTACTTAAGCTGATGGCATGATCTGCGGTGACGAGGTGAGGTGGCGGGATGGGTACGTTATCCCCATCTGGACCGTTGGTCCTACTCCAGTGCAATTATGGTATTTCATGTCACCTGACCACCATCACTTCCATTATTCCCGTTATACGCCACCACCACTACCGGTTCTGAGTTTTTTCTTCCCAAGTTGACGGGCCACACATGCTGACTAGGTATCTGAACTACTGTTTGAATGGAATGAAGCTTGTTTGAACCCAATGAGGGTGATTTGAACTAAACGAGGGTGGCCAGTTAGCTAGCCACCGATTTCATTTGATCGCGACCACCTCAATGTTCATGCAATTCTTAAATAATATTCATGCAACAGAGGAACAGGTTTAGCCACTTACCTGTTAGTCGCTACCATGCTCTACATGCTCGGTCTTGGCACTTTGTTTTTTTTGCTTTTGTTATTGCTGCTGGTGCTTGTGGCCTCTGAACTGGTGGCTTCTGCTGGTGATTTTTCGATCAGGCTCTACTCCTTGCATGTTGCATACATCTTAGCTACACTGACCCTGCCTCTGGAGCCTGTTTTTTAAAGGGATCAGCTGCTACAAGAATCCTGCAAGATTTCCTGTAGTTGCTTCTCCCTCTAAAATTTTAGGCTAATTCTTGAGTAGGGGCTAAAGAGATAGCTAAAGAAGGTTCTGAATGAAAGGAATAACTGCTGGAAGGCATCAAGTAAGAACAAGCGAAGAATGATGTTGTTTTATTCATTTTATTATTATTTTTAAACAAAAGAAACAAAATCATGTGTTTTTTTTTGTGTAGTGAAGAAAAAGCGAGTGGAAATGTGGGTATGCAGGGATGGAATGGAGAATTAGGTGGATGAATGGTGGCAGGGAGGTCCACAGGCCTTCTAGACAAATTTTTAGCCCTCAGATTCTTCTCTGAACTTGATTTTGAGCTCTATGTAGTTCCTATAGGAGCCTCTCGTAGAATGCATAGAGTTTCCTGTAGGATGCAACTTTTCAGAAAAAACGAGACCAAGGCCTAGGAAAAGGTAATGGCAATGGAGAAATGAGTTATCAAGGGTGTATGCAACCTGGCCATGTCCTTTTTTCCTCTGTGACCCTCCTGCAATTTGCAATGCATTCAAAAGAAGTTAGTTTTTTTTTTTTTTTTTTTTTATGAGACAGTTGGGGTGTCTCCAGCAGGTTTTCACCCTCACTGCCTACCCTGGACGCCTCCAAGAGGTTTTCACCCAGGGATCTTTTATTCTTTTTATATATATATTTAGCTCAAGGTGTGGGTGGAGTGGAGGCAGAGACCTGCTCCACTACCAACACCGTTTTACTCAGATTATCAATGAATTCCTGCTTGGAAAGGGGCTTCTTTTAGATCTTCAACCGATGCCCATTGACGAGCATAGGGATGGCTTCTTCATCGATGGTCTGAATCAGGATTGAACCATTGTCATTGCATTTTTCTACTCTATATGCTCCCAGCCATCTTGTCCTCAGTTTTCCCTTGAAATCTTTATATCTTGAATCATACAGCAGTGCCCAATCTCCTTGCTGGAATTGTTTTTCTTTGAGGTGTCTCTCATGCCATATTTTTCTTTGAAGTTGGACTACCTCTGAGTGGAGAAGGGAATGCAATCTCTATTCATCGAATCCATTTAGTTGAAGCAATCTTTTCTTTTGTGCATGGTTGAGATCTAGGTCCAGCTAAGCTGCCATCCTTAATGTGTTATATTCAAATTCTATTGACAGCAAAGCCTTCTTCCCATAGACCAGTTCATAGGGTGTGAACCCTGTGGTGGTTTTCCAGGTGGTGTTATAGGCCTAGGTGGCCTCAACCAATCGATCTACCCAGTATTTTCTATTGTTGCTCACTAACTTAGTCAAAATCCCTTCCAAAGTTCTATTGGTGACTTCCACCTATCCATTTGCTTGCGGATGATAAGGGGTGGAAGTTATGTGCTTAATCTTGTGATGTGTGAGAAGGTCTTCAACCAGATTGGAGGTAAACTGACTCCCTTGATATGTGACTAACTCTCTTGGATAGCCAAATTTGTAGAAGATATTTTCCCTCAAAAACTTAGCTACTTTTTCTTTTGCTGTTGCCTTGATCGCCTTGGTTTCTACCCATTTTGTCAGATAATCAGTACACAGAATGATGTAAGATTTCTATTTTGAAAGAGGGTTGATAGGACCCACAAAGTCCATGCCCCACTTTTCAAATGCCTCAAAAGTCACTTGACGTTGCAGTGGCATCTCATCCCTTGGAGTAGGTTTCTCCATCCTTTGACAACGGTCACATTGGATGATATATCTCCTAACATCTTGATGAAGAGTGGGCCAATAGTAACCTAATTGTAGAATTTTGAAGGCAGCCTTCTTTGCTGCAAAATGGCCCCCATAGGGCCCATCATAACAGGTTAGGAGGATGTCAAAAACTTCCTCCTCCCTGACACATCGCCTCAAAATATGATCTGGGCCAAGTTTTAAAAAATTGCCTCCAATCCAGGTGAATGGGGCACTTTTCCTCATGATCTTACTCTTCTCTTTTGAGGATAGGTGTGGAAAAAACTATGTTGAAACCAAGTAATTTGCTATATCAACAAACCATGGAGAGAGTACTGAAATAGCAAATAGGTGTTCATCTGGCATTTGATCATCCACCATTCCTTCTTCACCTGTAGGCAGATCTAGTCTAGAGAGAAAGTCAGCAACAACATTTTCCTTACCCAGTTTATCAACAATGATCACATCAAATTGCTGCAATAAAAGTAACCATCTAATGATACAAGCATTTACATCCAGTTTATTCAACAAATACCTAATTGCAGCATGATTAGTGTGTACGAATGTTTGATAGCCAATGATGTAGTGTCTAAACTTATTTAGGGAATGGACTACAGCTAGGAGCTCCTTTTCGGTTACAGTGTAGTTTGATTTTGCCTTGGACAAATTTTTACTGACAAAAGATATGGCATAAGGCAACATTTCATCAACTTGCCCTAAGGTTGCTCCTATCACTTTGTTCAATGCATCTGTGTGAATGTGGAAACGTAGGGCCTAGTTTGGACATCTCAAAATTGGGGCAATTACCAGTTTACCTTTCAAGGCATCCAGAGCCTCTTGACAGTTGTCAGTCCATATGAACTCAACATCTTTTCCCAAAAGACCAAACAATGGAGAGGCTAGCTTACTAAAATCCTTAATGAATCTTCTATAATACCCTGCTAAGCCTAGAAAACTTCGAACATTTCTTACTTTTTGAGGAGGTGGGACCCTTTGGATGATAGCAATCTTGTTTGGATCCACCTATAATCCTTGCTGAGAAATTGTATGACCTAGCACGGTCCTTTCAGTCATCAGGAATTCACATTTTTCAAGACTAAGAGATAGGTTCATTTCAATACACTTGGATAAAACTTTTCCCAGGTTAGTCAAAGCTTCTTGGAAGTTAGAACCATAAGGGGTAAAGTCATCCATATAGACCTCCATTGAATCATGAACCAGTTCAACAAATATGCTCAATATTGCTCTCTGTAAAGTGGCGGGAGCATTGCCACAACCCAAAAGGAAGGACCCGGTATGAAAAAGTGATCAGGAGCTCATGATCAAGTGTCGTAAAATGCTCCAAAATGAAAGTGCTAAGAACTGGTTTGAACCTAAACAACCAAATAGAGCTCTTCCTCCTGATTTCGGCGTCGTAAACGGTTTGAAAAACAGTCTCCGTATGCAGAAGTTATGCCAAAAACAAAATCGCCCAATGACTCTTAATTTTTGAATTTAAAAAAAATAAAACATAAAAATAAATAAATAAATAAATAAATATTCCACAAAATATTCCCAGAATATTCTTTTTCGGGCAGCGAATGGCAAGTTGTCATGTGGCAAGTCCGGAGGTAGCAACATGGCCTGGATGACGTCAGCATATGTATGTGCGTTGGTTTAAAATATTGTGGCAATGGTGAGGTTTGATCCCGCAACCTCCGGGACAATAACCAACCGCCTTACCATTAAGCCAAACGGAAGTTCTTGTTGTATTGGGCGGACCCCGAAGGTGGCCAACCCCCCCATACATGTGACCTCTGCCATTGAGCCATGGGCTCTAAACCCTTAATCGCTGGCACGAACTCCAATGCAAACCACCAGCCCGAGATTTCCGGTCACATGCAGGATTTACTAGCCGTTAACTGACAATCAAGTTGGCGGATTTTTGGCGGAGCACTCCAAAAATGGCGGAATTGCCTATTCATTGGGGTTATCTGGCAGTTAGCCAGTTTTAACTGGAGTTTTTCTAGGGCAGACTAGAGAAAATTTAATGAGCCATAACTTTGGCTAGGAAAGTCCTTTTTGGATTATTTTTTTATTTTTATTTTGGGTCTCTACGACCTTCTAAAGCCATTGGCACAGGTTTCACAGCCCTCTGAGGTCATTTGCAGGTGTTTTTGCTTCGTGGAAGTTCCAGGAGCCACTAGAGCCAAATCAGTTTGGGAGCTGCATTGGGAATTGTGCAACCATTGAATGTGGAACGAAGGTCCATTCTAAAAGAATTCAACATTCTGAATCCATTTCTACAGCTCGTTTTTCCTGTTGAGGCATTCTTCTCACTATTTAGCTTCAGGGAAGCTTTCAGGGCCACTAGGGCCATTTCAGTGCTTGAGATGTTTGGGGGCTATATTCATCCATTTTGGTGATTCAAAAGCCTATGTCTGCTATTTTCGACCTTCTGAGTCTAATGGCAGAGGTTTCAGAACCCATTGAGGTCATCTTCACCTCGAAATTCTCCATGCAAGTCTAAAGGGCCACGAGGGCCAATTGGGGAAAGTACTATATCAAGTACAATTTCATTGTTTAGTGCTTGGGAAAGAGCATGTTTAGCTAGTTCCTATCTTTTGATTCTGTATTTACAGTCAGATCTATCTTTTGAGACACTAATATTCTTGTATTAGCCTTTGTAGCATTTTAATACAAGAGGACAAACCTAGCTGGAGAGACTTGGTCTAGCAGATGTAGCCCAGAAGGGGTGAACTGCTTTATCATTTGGATGTCTTTATTTGCTAAAGATGATTGCTAAACAAAACTGATATAAAGTGTTAAACAACAAATATACATAACTTGCATACACACATAATCACCTATTCAACTGCAGAAAGTTATTTGTCTTTTTGCGTAAGGCATCAAACTTAAAGTATGTGTATGTCAAAGACTTATAAGTGTTTACTTTGTTATTTCTTTAGGCAGAGCCTGTAGAGGGCCAGGTAGCCTCTGGAACTCGTCCTATCTTTATAGGTGACATGTCCAGTGAATGCCCCTATAGTCCATCTCTATATAAGAAATAAGAAGTTTTCACCTTTTTAGAGGTCACTTGGAGTGTATAACTCACCTTTGAAATTATGGGAAATGGATATCTTGCACCCTTAAACAAGGACATTCCATTTTCAAATCAAAAAGTACCCCAAGGACAAGTGAAAGTGGTCTTATCTTGGTCTTCCGGGATGATTTGGATCTGGTTGTACCTGCTAAACCCGTCTAGGAAGGAGAAGAACTTCTTCCCTACCAGACCATCTAACACTTGATCTATGAAAGGAAAAAGGAAATGGTCCTTCTTGGTGGCCTTGTTTAGTTCCCGATAATCTACACAGATTTTTCTTTGGCACTAGCACCAGAGGAGAAACCTATTCACTGTCAGAGATGGGGTAGATGAATACTGCATCCAACAACTTTTGCAGTTCTTCTTTGACAATGTCCTTAAGGGCTAGATTCATCCTCCTTTGAGGCTGCTTGACTGGTTTACAATCTCTTTAATGTAAATGTGATGAGTACAGACTCAAGGATGGACTCCCTTCATCTCCTTATAGCTCCAAGCAAAATCATCCAAGTGATTTTTCAATAAGCTACACAATTCTTTCTCCTAAGAGGTGGATAGGGATGAGTTGACCTTCAAGGTTCTTTTTGGGCTGAATTCCACATTCTTAACTCAGAGAGAGGTTGGATCAGCCACACAGAGATCAACTAAAGGATTGGCTTGGGTTTCTTCCACTAGTTCTTCTAATAGCAACACACTGGAGGGTGGATTATGAATCAAGTTCTCAATAAGATCATCCTCAGTTTGTGGACCCCTCATGGTAGCCTCTACTATACACAATGGTGTGGAATAGACTGCATCCTCATCTTCCTCCTCCAACCAAAGAGGTAAGTCATGTTCTAGCAGAGGTTGGGCAGGAGCATATAGGACTAGCTATTTGGACATATGCCCGTTCTTGATTGTCATGTTCCCAGCTCAACAAATGATGTCGGAATCTGCAGTAGCCAACCAAGGTCTTCCGAGGATGAGAGGATACCCAGTGAGCTTTGGCTTTGGCTGGAGAACGAGGAAATCAGTAGGGTACTCCTAGGAATTAATAGAGACCATTACATCTTCCACAATCCCCTCAGGGGTCATAGTGGAGTGGTCTACTAACTACAGTATTATTGAGGTCTTTCTCAGGGGACCCTAAAGGTTGAGTTTGAGCATAGTGTCCATGGTCATCACATTAATGGCAGCCCCTAGATCAATCAAGGTATCAGAGATTACAGTGCCATTGATGTGGACATTGACTACATGAATCCTAGCGTCTAGATATTTCAGATAGATTACCTGCCCCAACATTAGGTCGG
The DNA here is from genome assembly GCA_000404065.3 of Pinus taeda. Lineage (NCBI taxonomy): Eukaryota > Viridiplantae > Streptophyta > Pinopsida > Pinales > Pinaceae > Pinus > Pinus taeda. The sequence continues at coordinate 230,422 of APFE031032036.1, read as the reverse complement.
ACATTTGTCCTATGACGTTGATAGTTGGGGCATCTCTCTTGTGCCTACCTGGGTGCTTGAAGCACTTCTCCTTGATCATCTTATTGTATATGGGCACATCTTTTATGGCTTGGAGAAGTGGTATCTTTACACATAACTATTTTAATTCTCCCAGAAGTTCATTTTCTTCTGGGGTCGATTGTGTGGTTCCAGTGAATCTCTCAGGAAAGGGTGGAATGACCTTTGGTTCACTTTCCTGTTTTTCTTCCTCGTCCTCCTTAGGAGGAGGTTGGCTATCTAGGAAAACCTTCCCAAACCGTAGGTTAATCTCCTGAATCTCCACAACATAGTTCGATGTTTCTCCATTATATACTTGCTGGGCTTGTCTGTTGTTGGGGTTCGGGTTCGGTTGAGCAGGTATTTTGGGTTGTCTTGGTGGAGCAGGAGGTAATGGTTGTGGTTGAGCAGGTGGTGGAGGCAAAAGAGCAGGAGGAGAGTTGTATTGGGGCCTCCACCCCTGATGAGGTGCATTCCACTGAGGCTGTGACTGAGCATAAGAGTGAAACGAATGAGCAACTGGTGGAGCCTGGTATTGAGGAGAATACGACCAAGGAGGGGGTGTGGACCAGGAAGGATGAGTAGGGGGACCCCAATAAGGCATGGAAGTGGCTTGATTGCAGTTGTAATAGTTCTGGGATGTCCCTTACATTCCCTGCTAGTAAGGTTTGGGTCCATGTGACCTCCTTTGGTTCATGAAATAGAGTGGTTCAATGGCTCCTTTAGCCCCCTAATATGCAGCTTTAATTCCGGGCAAAGAAGGGCACTAATTCATAGGATGGTCTTCTTCACAGACTAAACACACTTCTATAGAGTGAAATGGACATTCGTTCCTAGGATGCTTTCTAGTGCACCTGGGACAAAAGATGGCTAAATCCCTCTCAGCTTCCTCTTGTTTCCTTTTGATATGCAAGGTATCCATTTGCATGGCAAGAGTCTGCCTCACCTCGCTCTTGAAATCTTCCAGCTGATTCTCAAGTTCGTTTCTAACGGAGGAACTGGATGAGGATGTACTGGCTAAATGTTAATTTCCCCTACCTCTCTTTCTAACTGACCTGGAATGGTTTCTAAACATAGTCTTTACGTCATCATAAGGTAGTTGGTAGATGTCTCCCTCAGCCAGCAAATGGAGGGTATCTAGAAGGTCTTCAGGGACTCCTCCGAGCAAAACCAACTTTAGAGATTCAGGGTCAAGTGTGCACCTAGCCCTTTTATAACTGAGTTGAAACCTCTCTTCGTAGTCTTCTAAAGATTCATCACTTCCCATGGTCATTCGAAACATTTCTTCCTTGGTATCCTTTGACCTACAATAGTCTTGGTATTTGTTGTTAAAGGCTTGTTGCATCTGATCCCAAGTTGTGATATTGTTTCTAGGTAACCCCATGAACCAGCGCAATGCTACATCCTTGAGGGTAGAAGGAAACAGTTTCAATTTCTGCTCATCTTCTGCATAGTCATAGGTCCGACAGAGAACAACAAATTCAAACAAGAAGGTATTAGGGTCTTCGGTAGTCAATCCATGGAAGTGAGGTAAGGCTGAAGTTTTTCAATTTTGTGTCCCCATTGGTCTCTTGGATAGGAAAGGCACCTTCTATTCTTTCCCCATTTCCTCTAACGTTTCTGTTTTCAGCCATGGACTCAGGAGGAATGGTTTCTTGCTCTTCTTCTATTATAGGATCTTCGTATATCTCTGGAGGTCCACCTATAGGTTCTTCTGGATCACTGCCACCAAAGAAGAGAGAAGGGTGACTTAGTGATGTGGTGGGGGTGTTGGGTAGGAATTTTCTTGAATTGTCTTTGTTCCTACGAGGCATGATAGGAAATCTCTTTTTTTTGGGTGATTTTTGTTTTTTTCTGCTGGTACTTGCAAAACTGAAATGGATTGAACAACAAATTGCAACTAACTGAAATGAACTTGCTAAAATGAAATTGCAAAATTGAAATGAAAGCAGGAAATGACTAATCTACTCTTGCTGAAATGGAAATTGTAGAATTGAAATGAAAGCAGGAAATGACTAATCTACTTTGCTTAAATGAAATTGCATAATTGAAATGAAAGCAATAAATGTCGAATATACGCTTACTAAAATGAAATTGCAGAATTGAAATGAAAGCGGGAAATTCCTAATCTATGGTTGTTGAAATGAAATTGCAGAATTGAAATGAAAACATGAAATGTCTAATCTACTTTTGCAGAATTGAAATTGCAGAATTGAAATGAAACAACTACTCTACTTTTGCTAAAATCAACTACTTAGCAGAATGTTGCAGTAGCAAATAGAAGAAAAGCAGTAATCACAAAATACTCTAACGATTCCCTGGCAACGACACCAAAAAGAGTGGTGAGCTCCAGTATTGCAGTAATAATGCTGCAACTCCTGGGGCTTCCTTCTTTACTTTTATCAACCTGGTAGTTTGTAACAAACTTGGAAGCAACAGTGTTGTATGCACAAGTACTATCTCTTACCACACGTTGTCACTTGATCATCGGGCGCAAGTTCACTAGGAGCTTAAGCCAACTTCTATGAGTTATCAGAAGAAGCTTTAACTGTGATGAAGGGATACTAACTCTACAGGGGCTATTCTACTTGCAGAAAGAGAAGGAAAACTGAAATGAACCGCAAACCCTAGCAATTCCTAGTTTACCCACTAACCCTACTTTTGCAAAAAGAGATGGAAACTACTCAAATGGGTGCCATTAACTACTAAAAAGGTAAATTGCATTTATTCTGGCTACTTCTAAAGAGAAATGAGAAGAAATCATCTTTTTGTACTTTTGAGTATTTTTATGTGGAATTATTATGCTTGTGATTTGACTGGTTGTGACTGTGCAAAGGTTTGGTGGCAGAGGAAGATGGAGTTGGCTTTTACAGATGGTGAGGAAGGTGTGGAGGGGTCCTAAGAAGTCCCTAGTACCCTTCTGAAGACTTCCATTGTGATCAAACTTCGAAAAATCACTCATAGGAAATTCTACAGGAGGTTGCAGGGGATCTACAGGAGGTTCTACAAGAAGATCTGCAAGAGGAGGCCGAAAGTGGTTTTTGGAGGTCTGAAGGTGGAAAAATGATGGGAGAGGGGAAATTATGGTTGGATGAAGGTGTTGAGGGGTCTAGAAATTGTCAAGGAAGATCAAAAATGAAGGATATGGTTGGATTTGTTCAAAGGGCAAAAGAGCAACTTTATGGAAAAATGCATAAATTAGGGCAGATTGGCAAAATGTGGCGAATGAGTGGGGAAATATCGGAGAAATGAGTTGGTGTTAGCTATTTAATGGAGGAATGATGAGCTGGAATTTTCTACAAGAGAGCTGCACACTTACTTCTCAAAACTGACCAAAGCAAGAACCGAAAAACAGAGCTTTGTCTATTTTAACCCAAATTCTGACCTAAAACTAGAAAAATGTTGAACAGTACTTTATGAATTGAAATCATGCGAGAAAACCATGGTAAATGAATAGGAAATTATCTAAGCATGTGAATCCAAACTAATATCAAATTCTCCAACTCGAAATATCACACTAGCAGTTGCATTGGAAGAGAAAAAATTGGGTTTTTAGTGGCAGCAGTAGTGCCTGGACCTTAGATCATGGTCCCAAGGAGGGAGAAAGGAGATCAAGACTTGTTGGTAGCCTTTTTGGATATTTTTTTGTTACTACAACAAACTTCTTAAGCAACTTTGAAGCAAAAACAACTATTCTAACCATCAAAAGCAACCTAATCTAAGGAATTAAAATGAGTATATGTAGTAAAAATTAACTCATGAATGGAAAAAAAAACATATAAGTACACAAGGAGGTGTTGGGCAACTTGGGTTGGGCCCTAACCCAAGAGGTTCAGCCCTCTGGAAAAAAAATCAGTGCCAGCTCAAAACTTCATTCATCTTCATTATCAAAAATAGCAGTTACATCACATAAAAATTGTCTCAAAAAGAGCTCGAAAATGAGCTGAGTACAATGCTGCACCAAAATGTGAAAATAGACTAAGAAATGGCTAACCTACTGAGGCTTGAAGCCTTCTTATTTATACAAGTGGGGACTCCCAACAGTCCTCCTAAACTTAAGGAACTCGACTGCCTAGAACTGAAGATAACAACAACCCTACTTGACTTGCTCAACTGCCCCTTAGAATCATCAACATGGGCTTGTGTACTCCGAGCTGATGGTGAAGAATTCAAGGAAAGGGTCATTAATGAAGGAGACACCCCTCCTACAAGTCCTCTTCCCTGTTTCCTCGAGTTTGGCTGCCATTTTCTCATAATTTCCTTGTCTTTGTCCAAAATTGTCCAAAAAATCTGCAATAAACATTCATTAGACCACATGGAAAAGTGACTATCCCCATTCACTCTATTGACATAAATATATTCAAATGCATGCACAAAACTAATGAGAATGGTGAATTAAATGAAAATAATAGGCAGAATGAGCCCATATAGTTACCTATTTCTGGGGCTCATCACTGAGCACTATAGATCTGAGGCCTACCACTCTGGCACAATGGGAAATTCTTCTTACAATTATCTTTGCAACAAATCCAACACTATAATGGTCCCCTACCATCACCTTTATTCTACGACTCTCCAGGATGAGGCCCATGTCCCTTCTCAGTTGCATTATATTTTCTTTCTCACCTGCAGCTTGAGGTATTCCCTGCTTCGGTGGATACTTCCCTTTAGCTTTCTCATTCCCTTCAAATCACACTTAGGCTCAAATTTATGCTTTGATTTCTCATAAAAATGCTTCATTTTCTTGATGGCTTCCTCTAATGACTGAGGCTCATCAAACTCAATCTAGTCTCTATGTGTTGCTGGCAACACACGGGTGAACCTTTGAATCTTTTCTTTCTCATCATTCAGGTAAGTCACATACCTCAACGACTCGAGGAACTTGCTAGTATAGTCATCATATACCATAGAACCCATATTTAGATCATAAAACTCCTTAGCTCTGTCATCATAATATCTTTCAGACAGGTACTTTTTCTTGAAAAGTCTCTTGAACTCATCCCAAATCAACTCTTCTTCTCAAACGCCTATGACATTCTTCACATATTCCCACCAAATATATGATTTCCCTTTAAGACAAAAGGTATCTATTTTGGATTTCATGTTCTCTAAATAGTTACACAATTTGAAGAATTTCTTCATCCCAAGAAACCATGCCTCTGCATATTTTGACTTCTTTATCTATCCATCAGATATAGGAGGCTTGACTTTCTTTAACTCCTATGACAAGTAATCACTCCTCCTATAAGTATGATGGCAGTGATGATGGTGATGATGTCTCCTAGATGAGGAACTAGAGTGAAACCCATACATACGAGTCCTCCTGTTAAGTGTATCCAATGATCTTCCACCTCTGACTGTCTCCCCTCTTTCTAATTGAACTACAAATGTACTATCTAAACCGGTTGATCTTATCCATCTCCAACTATTACCATAACTTCAACCCTCAATTTACCGAGCACTATGTCCAAAAAAGCATCAAGAGGGAGTATGACCTATCTATGATAGTACTTTATCCATATCAATCCTTTTTTATCTTGTTAGATCAAATAAATTATATCTCCCAAGGTAGTAGGTGGATACATCTTAATCTAGGTTCACTTTAAAGGATAAAGACTCTACGTGAACCTATCCCCTTATTCCACACCATTTGCTATATAATGAGCATGATGAACCAACATCATGAAGTCAACATCATATACATCAATGTACTTATCATTCTACATCACTACATGAAAGGAACTCTTTTGTTATTACTTGTATGCAAACAAATGTTTAATTATTACTCTCTTATTAAATAACTCCTAGGTCACCTTGGTTAGTGTAAGTTTCTTTTTCTTGTTCACCCACTATATATGGTCGCCTCTTTGTGAATTCTCATAAGAATTTGAGCTTTATTATGGGTGATGTACTCCCTGATATTCATACATGTATTAAATACTTGTATGACAAGTTATGCTTTCTCTCCCATTATTTGTCTTGCGAACATAGGCATTTAGTCTAACCTACCTATTTAATGATATCTATGGTATCCTTTCCTATGTTTGGATCCAGTCATTGACACAAATTATATCCTTGATATTGATTCCCCTCTTTTTCCTCATTTTAAATTAGTTCCATGTATATATTTCGTTACAAGCTTTAATTTTTCGTTTTGGTTGTGATTGGAAACCACACACCTCAATACTTCCATCATTGCTTTGAGAGAGTGTAATATGGCTTGCTTCCTTATGCTCACTACCCTTGGAGAGGTCTCAAACCACCTCTAACACTTAAGAGTCATTTTAACTGATGTTTCAACAACCACAATGGTTAAGAAGTAAAACTTAAAAGAGGTACAACTATGTCAAAAAGTTCAAATACAACTAAATAGTGAGGTCCCCCTTAGATAAGGAGAATCAATTTGAAACATAAATGAGATTAATTAAAGGTAAATTCCTTTTTCTACCATGCAACTTCATAATTAAAATAAGTTGACATGCCTGATGATTTTTAAATGTTGCATAGTAAAAGTTTGTTGGCATCAATCTCACTAGTCAAAGTTTAGAGGTTTATGGGTACCTGTAAAAAATTATAGGTTGATCAAAGCTTGGGTCATATTGATTCTTGAATAAAGGTATGAAAATGTTTTATGTATACAAACATGTCTCTTTTATTAATTACGGGTTTTATTTAAGATTTTTTCCCTTCTAATCCTAGTGCAAGAAATCCATCTCCTTATATATCTATAAAGGTAGAGAAGGGGATTCCTGAACTTGGAAGGCGTGTGACTACAAGGAAGAAGAAACTTGAGTGAAATGGTTTTCAAAAAGTCACGTCCATACTCATCAAGATCAGAAATGCATTAGGTGTGTCCTTGGAAGCAATGAGTTCAATCTATTCCCTGTGAAAGCATTGAAGACAACGAATGACATGGCTAGACAGGACAATTTAGAACATGGATATCGTCACGAATGTGAAAGCTATAACTATAAGTTTCAGTTATTATTTATGTTCTTTGTATTAGAACACTAAGGACATTGTTCCTTTAGGGGGGTGTGGTTTGTAATATCCCTCACATTACCCTTGCTATTTTATAATGATAATTCTGACTATAACACCAACGTGAAGAACCACAAATGGTTGAACCCCAATTAAGAATTTGACAATCATTACTTAAAATTAATTAATTAAAACAAATAAAGGTTGGATAACCTTATGGATCCTTGGTTCGAGGAATATTTCTTACTCAACTTTTTTGAAAATCCATGACCCATACCCAACCGAATTTAAAGTTGCAGTTACTTGCAGTCGAGAGAAGCCATAGTTTAGAAGACTTAATTTATGCCATTGGGGATGAATGAAGTCATCTTAGTTCACTAAAAATGTTGATGATATTAGATTGGGATCATTGAAGGGCATGCAATGCATATTCCCCTTTTCACCTTACAAATTGAAGATACAACTATCAAGGGAGAGAACATTCAAGTGAAGCAAAGGTTGGGCTCTCTTTGAGGTTTGAAGGGACACTCTCAAAGAGGCATGCAGAGAGAGAGAGAGAGAGAGAGAGAGAGAGAGAGAGAGTCATGTTGGCCCAATCAAGATTTCATATTTGTTTGGAATGCTTCCTAATTGGTTTTGGATAGAGTAGAAGTTGTGGAGGATAACAAATCTAACTGATCAACATTAGAGATTAATCTAAGCTTGTTCCCTAAAATCGTGTGTTAGTGCTCTGTGACTTTTGGTATTTATTTTGGTGATTTTATTTAAGACCACCAAAATCCTTGTGTGCTTTCTAAATGGCTAATGAACCACCTAGATAGTGGACTCTTACTCTTAAGTGTTAGACCAAACAATTGGTGTGAACCTTGTGTAAGAATCTCCTCTGAATTTGGATCTAGCTTGGGGTGGTCAGCTACAAGAGAGATTCTAGTGTAGTTGGCCTATGTTTGAGTAGCGAGTGGAAGTCCCTCCTTATTTTCTAGTTAAATCCACTCAAATAAGTAGAATGGTGTATGAAAATTTGATTTATGGATGATGAGTTATGCATAATGTGATAACAAGATGTTATATGCTTATGTATAATTCATGGATGAATGCTTAAATATTCATGTATGCATGGTTGATAGTTGCCTGAGATGTCCATGGCGATATGAATATCTAGTGTTGTTAATCCTACAATAGAGCTCAAAACTTACATATTATGTCATATGTTAAGTGATACATAAATGTATCGACTTTACTATCCAGTATCGTGTTTATGGTTGATATGTTAACAATGTGTAATGTTCTCCTTCACTTGGTTGGTATACCTAAGGGATGGAATAGGATATGCACTCAACGAACTTATGTTGTTTTACTAGAGGATTTATAATTCCTCATGCAATATTATCAACCTTAAATACTTAGATTATGGAGTGTGTTCTTCTATTCATGAAATGTAGATAACTTGCATGTTTTAAATTGAATGAACACCTAGGTTTTGTTGATAATTGCTTAAATCATAAATAATGTGGTAAATTGTAGGTTTATGTACATTCATGTTGATATGGATGAAAACGATAGTTTTGAATATTTAGAGATAATATATTGTTTAATTATTGGACCATAATCCTCCTTGAGAAGACATATAGCCTCACACCTATCTTGATTAGTTAATTGGTCAATTGAATGTCTCTAGACTTGTATAATAGCATACAAAGGGTTAGCAAACATAAATTTCCTATAGGGCCTTCTAGTACAAATTGCAATTTGTGTGGACTTGGATTTTGAGACTATTTACTCTCTCTCAAATTTTGAAGAAGTAACTTAGACCCCTATTCATTATCAACTATGAGAAGGTGTTGTGAGGGCCACGGTTTTGGCCCTAGGACAAAGTGTCTTTACAACTAGCAAGTATGATCTCCTCTCTCGTCATTTACACTCATTTATATTCGAATTCTAAGACCATGGCCTCAAATTCTAACACCCCAGAGTTGGGTTCTCAGCCTTTGGTCATTTAGAGCATTAAAATGAGGCAAGCGAAGATGAGCAGATAGACCCCAATGTCAAAATGTGTCAGGAGTGGACCTAGTAGGATCTCGACCTTTGGGCCACTGGATATGTCGAGACGCAGTATGGAACACCATTCATTTCCAGCGTTGTGTTTAACTTTGTATTGGGTGAAGTGACAAGTGTTAGGTCAATCTGATTGTGGTTTTATAACAGAACCTTACTGTCACCCATCTCCCTCCATCGTGACTCTCGATATGTTGTGAATGTGATATAGGCACATCGGTGGAGATTTAGGTTGGTCAAGACAAGGTTCCAAAACCATGCAGTCATGCCATTACCTATAACCATAGACTAGATTATTGTTAACTTAGAGAGGTTATGATGCTGATGAAATAATTGGATTGGCCAAGGTTCTAGTGTGGAAACCATGCCCATTAAGAGACCACCCACTGCCTATTTTTCCCTACCTGTTAGTTTCCACATGTAGTGGGCATGGACACATTGGAGCATTGCTCTGATGTGACATGGAAAGTAGTTGGGGTCCCACAGTGATAGCATCGCAGTACCACCAAGGCTTGGTGAAGGCCACATGGGTGCCACATGGTGCCTGGTGATGACATGGCCTCTTTTAATTGGCCAAAACTTTGAGCGAGCATAAACTACAATCTAGGACTTGGATTAAGGTGAAATTTATATTGTTGGAAAGCTCTCAATGAGCTGGGTGCGATGGTGACATAAGTTTTTAATTTTGCAAACTTTTTTTTTTAAAAGGAGAATTTTTTTAACCCCATCTTCCTGAAAAAATATTGAGGTCAGGTTAAGTCCTATGTAACATCTTTCTCAACCTGAGAATCTATAAGGGTGTGGAAGGGAGGTGGTTACAAATACTAATAGAGTATAATTATTTAGCACTCCCTTTTGAGTTTGTACCATTCTAAGGACCCTTTTAATTGATTGTGTATTCCCTTGTTGAATCTCTTTTAAGTCTCTCTTAGGCATGATGAAAAAATGACTTCCTACCCACAAATTAAGGAGCATAATCTATAAAAATATCCATTACTAGATCACCCCTTAGTTGGCTATCATTGTTCCTTAGCCTTAGTTGATATCTACAATATTTTTTACAGTTTAAACACTTTCTTCAACATTTAGAGTTGGGTTTGAGCCTCATCTTGAGAGTAATCACTAGATGAAGAACCATAAATTGAGGATGAACTCAACTTCTCATTACCAAAACATGAATTATGAACCTTTTTCCTACCCTAAGACTCCTAGTCTACTTCTTAACTCAATGATTCACCCCAAGGATTGATTCATTTTCAAGTGGGGTAGGACAAGATTCCTTATCTTTAACATCATAGGTGAATAAATTAATTGTGTAATATCATTAGAATGATTCATAGATGCATTTATAGTAGTTGAGGTCACCTTTTCTTTCAAAAGAAGTGAAAGAGCTACTTCAAAAGGAACTTCTAGCCTAGAAACCATACAATTATGAGGCTTAGCCAAAACCTTCTTAGAAATTAGTTTTCCAATTAATTCAATTCCATATGTTGATCCCTCCAAATAAAAATTTCCATTTTCCCTTCCCTTTAATGCTTCTCGTCTCCTCCCTTTTTCTCTTCCAGTCGACCTTGAATCATCACATTCCTTGCCTCTTTATTCTCCTTTACCATTGTTTTTTTCCCTCAAAACCCTTTTTATTGAATGCAATTAAATAATCTTCTGCAATATTTCCTTGAACATTGTAGCACACACATATGAAATGGACATTTATATAGCCCAAAGGTTGAGAATATATTAAAATCCACCCAACACAATGTCCATGCAATCTATTAAACCTTCACTAATTTCAATTTCCACTAGAAATTGCACAACCATCCTAAAAACACTCAAGTTAAAGGATAAGTACATATCCATTGTCTTCCCCAATTAACTACCTATTTCTCTCAAAGTATTATTTAACCACATGTCTACTGGCATACTCAATAATTTGACTTGGATTGGGATATTTCTTGCTACCTCCAAGGTATTCCAAAGGATGATAATATATAGAGCCTCCAACCATAATGCTTGTGTAATCCAAAAAACCTTCATTGATGTCAATTTCCATTAGATCCCACACCATCATCCTAAAAACTCTCAACTTTAATAATAATTCCAAGCCTATTGTGTTCCTCAAATGATAGCTTATTTAACTTAGAGTCTAGTTGAACCACATTTTTATTGGAAAACCTGATAGTTAGACCTAGATTGAGATATTTCTTGCCACTTCCAATCTAGGATCAAAGTAATTTGTTTACATTATTAATGATAAGAAGGTTGACCCCCAAAACCAACTATCCCTTAGGCTCTTCATAAAATCACCTTCTAACCTAAATACGAACATTATTCAACCTCTAGTTAGCAAGTGAAAAGAGAATTTCGGAGAAGAATATTTTGAATCCAATCACCAAAATATTATTCAAAGATATATCGCAACGAAATCCACTCTCAAATCTTTTTCTATCACCATCCTTATTTTAGCTTGATATTTCTTCACAACATTCTAGGGATGCTTCTCCTTTCTTCCATTAGATATCATCTAACTCATCTCTTGAGTCCTAAACCCCTGAATCAAGGAATTGATATACAAGCCTCTACTAACGAATCTCATACATTTAGTGTTTTGTCTCAAAACAATGTTGCACTTTTTCCAAAGACTACCTTCAACCTTTAAAGGATAAACCTTCAACACCTAAAATCCATTTAGACTCAATAACTATCAAATGATCTAGAAGTAGCTTGAAAATTACTCCCCCATCAACTATCCTTATATAGCCCCCCATGCTAAAATCGTCCATTATCAATTCAACCACCTGAGATCCTAAATTAATAAATTCTAACATTGAAAAATTAATAAGATGAATGGTTGTATTTACCCCATCCACTTTATGCACTTTTTTCCTCTTTATTAAACTTGAGTTATGATTTCAAATTCTACCAACAATACCTTGGAGTCCTTATCGACCATGCCTAGTTCACATCTTTTAGTTCATGAGGTAACAAAAATGTGAACTCCTTTGGTTAAATTAGTTAAGTAATCCAACAATTTTTTATCCTCCATAGATCTAGTTGAGGGTTTCGTCAACTAAGTTTAATTAACTAGTTATAATATCAACTCCTCCTTAGATCATAGTTCTAATTTAAACAAAAAAAAACATTTCAATTACCAAAATTTTTAATTAATTAATATATTCATTCCATAATTAACTAATAAAATGCTTTGATATCCTCTTACCAAATAACAAGGCCATCCTTAACCAATCCTTTTCTCTTCCTATCACCCATGTTTACAAAGTTGCAATTTATGAAAAGGAGCATCATGACTATTTCTCCTTATCTCGTTGACAATTTTTTTTATTATGCTTCTCAAGTATTGAAAAGCATTCAACATCAAATAGACTTGTTAAGCTATACTAAAATAGATGTACATAGGATCCCTTTCAACTTCATCTTCATTTAAATCCATAAAAATACCCTATTTCCATCTCAATATCCCTATTTCATAGTATTTATCTTCTTTTAACCTAATATTGTAATTCTATCTAATTGAGAAAATAACAATCTCAACACAAATAAATGTATATATTCAATAAATAAAATACAATATAAAATTCCTCTAACATCTAAATATATACACATAAATCTAGATAATAATACCATATACAATTCCCCTAACATCTAAATATAGTCACATAAATGACCGAGGAAAAGGCCTTCACCTTGCATAGTTAGAAATGCAACACACACCACCTTTATCCATTGGCCAAAAAAATGAACAAGAATTACAACTTAAAATCTTGTAAAAGTAAGGATTAAGAACATAAATTGTGAGGTGATTAAGGATTCATGTTATTCTATTTAACAAAAAAATATTGGAACATGTGTCATCTATCTTTCTCATATAAGTAAATGTAGATAAATAACCAATATAAAACCTTTAACTTACACAATCATTTATCTTCATCATATAAGTAAATGCATATATGAATAATATAAAAATATCAAAGCCCTGGGGGGCAGTTCAAATGACAAGCCCATGTAAATCAAAGTGTTATGATCAAAGTGATTCGATTTCAAATCCCCTCAACTAACTGTATTCTGCAAAAGCAGCTACGTAGACACCTACGGGTTATAGTGGTAGTCGTTGGAATTGACCCCGTGTCACACGAGTATGAAACCAACCCAATTGTTAATTCCCCTAGTCACAAAAAATATAAAAATATCAGCATTACACAATTAGTAAACTAGCATACTCCTAAAGCAAGTGAAAGGGAACACTAAAGTGAATTGGGATAATTATGTTGTTTACAAATTGAAGAATTTTATTTTTGGATGGAAAATGAATACTTCACAAGGTCTATCTTCACCCACACCTCCTGAAATATTCAAAATAATCATGTAACTTTGAACTACCCACTTAGACATCCACCAATAATAATAATAACTATGTGATCCTAAAAAGAGGAACAAGAGGCACTAATTAAGAGAGTTAAGAGACAATGATGGAGCGAAACCATAAGACAATGTTTAGAAAGAAAACACAATGTGAAGGTGAAGATGGCATGTAGGGGTGGTGTTAAGCAAGGTGGACAAGTGGAGTACACTACATGATTGAACATAGACCAATCAATAAATGAAAAGTGGAATTTTGTATCACAAAATATAAACCAAATGTCAAATGGAACCTATTAGTGTTTGAAAGTCTCTAGACTAATGATGAAACTTATCAACTCCCATTTGTTGTTTCTAATCGAAGTTTCAAGAAAAGTGCAATAGTGATATATAAACAAAATCTCCCAGAGACTATTAAAATTGGAGGAAGTGGAAGATTTTTGCAATGTATTAATATATTTTTGTAATTAATTAATGCAATTAAATTAGATGTTGCAAACCATCCATTCAAATGAGATTCATGGTTCAAAGTGCATAAGAGGGTCATCACCTCAACAATTGATTATTCATTGAGTTTGTTATGACTCCCAATGACAAACTCTCAAGATTAGAGATCCATCCACAATGCATATGAAATTCACTCATAGGAGGATTAGGAAAAACCTATTAGTGGAGATCACCATTGAAGCACGAAATCTCCTAAGTACTCCCTTTATGATTTCTAATTGTAATCAATATATATACACAATATCATTTAGAATATTCAAGACTTGAACATATGAATGTTTTGAGGGGCTTGGATTCAAGCCTTATCTAGTAAAGTTTGTTAGGTCCCTATACTATTAGTGTAACCCCTATTTGTTATTAGTGCAACCCCCTTATTATATTGTTGTGCCCATTTAGTCCCCATATTGTTATTATTTTTCCCCATAGAAGCCCACTATTGTTATTGTTGTGCCCTTACTGTAGAAATTTTGAATAATTTAACACATATTCAACAGAGATTATCCTGATCATGTACTATTGCGGAAAACATACACAATACATAAGCTCCTCTACGTTGATCATCAATATAGCAGCATCAATAACAATAAAACATCAAGAGCATTCACACATTAACACAGTATGTATCCCGGGGAAAGCATCTCGCTAAAAACCCCAACTATCTGTATATTAATGATTGAGTCATGTAACATTACACAGCATAATACTTCTCACAAGTATCTCCACATCTGTTACACACAATACAACTCAGATCTGATCTCCAAATCTCTTCCTCTGCTTGCCTGCCTCCTTTGCTCAATACCTGCATGAGAATTGATGATAATTCCAAGGCAGCCACGTATTTACTTGGCTAAATAACGTGAGAACAAGCTACAATGTGGGCAAACTCATTGGCATACTCAATCCCTGATTTGTGCAAGATCTGGTGCACAACTATAGTCACAACTGATAGCAATCTGATTCTCTAACACCTGTCCCTGCTGAACTGAACATGCACTGACATGCAACTGAGTTAACTGATGTATTCATTAGTTGTATTATGAGTTAATAACTTGTGAATTAATTAATAACTAATTCACCCAACTCATCTCTAGTCTATTCGCCAGTTAGACTAAATACAACCAGTTTAACAAAGCTAAACTGAACACAACTCCATCAACTGCACCTCCAGTCCACTAAACTCAACTCACTTGAGTTCTAACTGAAGTCATGCATGCAAATATTCAACTAACCCATAAGAACCACGTATTTCCTTCATGCAATTGCATGTGCCACATCCGTAGCTCGAACTGAAGTGCTCCAAGAGAATAAGACAAAGTTTATAGTCCAAATATTATTGTGAGATAATAATATTTGACTTTTCTATTTTTGACAGCAAGTCTAAAAATAGACTTGATCACTCACACTTTCATCAAAAATAGAAGTCCATCTATTTTTCCCAACTTGATCAATCATCCATAAACAGCAACCTGCAATCCATAGACATGATCCATATGTCTAAAAATAGACATAGTCTAAAAATAGACTTGCGCCAAAAATAGCCTGCGGGCCCACTTAGTGAAGGCGACTCTTTTCACTAAGCTCCATCATCTTGTTGCAATCTCAACACAAATCGGAATTTTCCCTCATTGCATGCATGGTGTCATCAATGATGTGAAGTGTATGGTACTTAGACAGTGGAGCTTCATTCCACATGATTGGCGACAAGGAGTTAGTTGGTGACTTGGAGGAGAAAGATCTCCAAATGCATATCGAGATGGATGACAACAGGAAGTATAGTGCTACTGGACTGGGCACGGTTACTTTTTAGAGAGAGCATCGGGATCCACTCACCTTGAGGAGACTGAAAAGAAGAGGATGGATCAACAGGCATACCTGTTTGTCGTGGCTGCCATTGACGACGCTGATTGAGTAGGTACACTGGTTTTGTTTCTTCTTCTGCTTCCTTGTAGACTACTTTCAAGCCTGGGAGTGAGGGACAGTTCTATGTGGAGTGGTCTTTTGTGCAAATAGCATAGATTTGAACTGCATCTAGTGGGCACTCTTTGTGGTTGTGTTTCTTTCTGCATTTAGGGCAGAATATTGCCAAATTTTGCTCTGCTTTTGCTTGTTTCTGTTTAGCTTGCATAATATCGAACTGCATTGTCAAAGTCCCCAATATGTTAGTTTTAAAATCTTCCAGTAAATTCCCGATTTCTGTGCGGGTTACACTTCCACTGGAGATCCTGTTGTCCCTTGTAAGCATGTCATGTTCTCCTGGTTTTATCCTCGTACTGCCTCTCGAATTCCTGATACACAAGTCAATAATGTCAACAAAATTTTCTTTATAAATGTCACCTTTTCCCATAATGTTTAATGTTTCCACCCATTGTTCCTTCATCCCTTTAATTAATGTAGTTTTTAACACATTGTCAGGTAAGGGTAAAGATGCATAAGGAGATCTCTGGAGATTGTATTGAAAACGTTCTACATATTCCTCCAATGTTTCATTAGGTCTGGCTGTCATGTGATCCTAGTCATTTATAACACCTCCACCCAACCCCATAAACCATCGTAAAGCCGCTCCTTTTAGTGTGGAGGGAAATAGTTTTAGTTTTTGGGGGTCTATTGTGTAGTCATACCCCCGGCATAACACATCGAATTCGAATAGAAACACATCTGGGTATTCCGATGTTAAACCATGGAATGTAGGGATATGTTGCAGAGGTACGGCTTTCATAGGTGCCTTTACTGCAGTGTCCACAATGGGATATTATAGTGTGGAGGTTTGGGTGTTTGCTGATTTTGGGCCATTTGATTGAATATATGCCAATATCCTTCTGGGATTTCTAGGGAATTATTCCTAGGTTGACTAGGAGTAGGAATGGCCTTAACAACACTTCCTTGGTCTAGGATGACGAATGTTCCTTGCTGAACTATTATCTAGGGGGATTTCGGCTTTTTGGCTTTCTTTTGGATGATCTTGGCAACACTTCCCTTATCTGGGCTGCTTAGTGTTTGAACTAATCCAAGAGGGGATATTGGTTCTTCTATTTCCCCTGTTTCTCCTCCTCCTTCATAGAGATTACTAGAGTTCCCTTCTTGTAAAGAAATTGGGTGAGAATTCTCAATTTCCTAAACATCTTGCTTAGTTTCTTCTGTTTGGCTATGCACCTTAGCAAATGCTACAGATGGTGATTCTGTGGCCCGAAGGGAGCTAGTAGGTTGTCTAGAAGCAACTTTTCTAGGACCTACTGATGGCTGAGATTCTACTTTCTTGATGATATCATCTATAAAGGTCGATCAGCTAAGAGTCACCGGTCCCTTAGCTTTATCAGGTTTGGGTAGCGGTTTTGGATTCTTTTCAGGCTTTTTCTGCTTAGTCATGCACACAAATAAAATACTTATTTCTACCCAAAGTAATCAACAAATCTGCAGGAAAGCGGGCGGGGGAGAAGGGCTGTTACATGCTCCGTACGCAGGTTCTTACCTTTCGTTTTTAATACCCAATTCTCTCCTAGCAAGTACTTATCAAATGCACACTACTCTTCTTAAAAAAATGGCTACACTCTACCCGGAAATGGTGCCAAAATGTTGAGCGATAAAAGGTGTCTCTTTAACCCCTATTTATCCTACATTAATTATCAAGCGAGGGACGATTTTTTATCTTGAGAGTGTACTCAGTCTGAGGTGGTCACTTGCTCAAGAGTAATGTTTTGCAGTATAGTGTTTTAAAATGCAAAGATAAATGAATGCTGGAAACAAAATCTAATTGGAACAACAAGAAACTGAAATGTTCTGTAACTAAATCATTCACTCAAACAATCATTAGTCGAGGACTCAGTAATGATAACTCTCTCCCCTATAAACTGATGCAAAAAAAAATCAATCATAGGCAAGATCTCCAATCTAAGAACTTAGACAGCGGTAGTCAGTGTCATTTACAGTTGTAGATCCTTCAATCCACACTAAAGCAAGTAACTGGAAATAGCAATTCAATTGACAGAAAAGGAACAACAACTAATTCTATTGAAAAACTGAACATCAAATCTTGATCTATCAGTAATGAATTCAACAACAGAGTTTATCCTAACAGAAATGAATTGAACAACAATCTTAATCCAACGAAACAACAAAGCAAATCAACTGGAAACACATGGCGACTATAAGTTAAACTGAATCAGAAACCTTATTCTATCAACATGAACATTAATCACAGGTATTAAAGGAATGACAATCGCAGTTATAATTGAACAACAACCACAATTATAAGTGCGCAGCAATCAGATGAACAATAATCTGAATTAGACAGCGCAACATTAGATCAGAATGAACAATAGGACATTTCAAGTTATAATTAATAATTTTGTCACCAACGCAATCTAATTATGATTTTGATATAAAAGAGCAATTCCACGAAATGTTCATAAACAAGAGATTATCGAATAAAGCGAATTAAGGAAATGCAAAGGAAATCAAACCACACGAGACTGTAATTGTAAAACAGTGACACAAGAAGCAGGTGAATCCACTAGTGTCGGGCCCTTAGCCACCAGGGAAGCATCGCTAATTTTACTCCAGGATCAGATAATGGAACAACAACTGAGTTATATATTAATCATGTATGGCAAAGTTTACAGCTATCGCTCTTCAAAGAGAGTCGATGATCAAAGTTGAGATTACAACAATAATTTCTACAAAATGATAATACATGCCCCCTGGGCTACAAGCACTGTCCATTTTTGTAATGGCCAAGCAGATATATCAAGAGTGCAAATAAGCTCTGAAGCAGCGATCCCTCAGGATCAAAGGATCCTGAGGGATTCACTCTATCTTTAATTTCCAGTTTATCGTTTTGTCTTCTTGCTTTGACGTCGCGATTTCCCTTTCTTCTCTTGGATTATGCGCTCCGATCTTGATTTCCTTGTCTGGATACGACTTCCTGGGGAAGGGACAACAATTGCTTCTTCTTTGTCTTTTTCTTCCGAATAGTGGTTTTCCATTTCCTTCATTTTCCGTATAGAAAAATACAATAATCAGTTAGTTTGTATCAATCACAAATCTCCTTAATTCTACCATAATTCTTTAACATATTACCATTTTAGAATGTAAAGGAGTTATGATCCAAAGGAAAAGATAAAGAAATAAATGGCAAATGCATACCTTTTCCATCGCTCAACAACCTTTAAATTAGAATGTAACTTTACCACTTATAAAGTCACTTTTAAATTCGAATGTAACTTTACCACTTCTAAAGTCACTTTTAAATTCGAATGTAACTTTACCACTTATAAAGTCACTTTTAAATTATAATGTAATTTTACCACTTATAAAGTCACTTTTAAATTAGATTGACTTTACCACTTATAAAGTCACTTTAGAAGAAAAGTAAAAAATAAATTTGGACACTTTTCCCTAGGCCAAAGATCAAAGCCTTAGGGAATCACTTGTCCTCTGGTACCCAAATTTTAACACTCCCTCTTACGAAGGAAAGTGTTTCTCACCACTCCCATCTTGTCTTTGACGTAGACATGCTCGCCCTGTGGTAAGGCTTTGGTGAAAGTGTCTACTACCTGCTCATTTGTGGAAATGTACTCAAGCTTCACAACTCCCTTTTGGACATAGTCTCTAATGAAGTGATATTTGATCTCAATATGCTTTGACCTGTCATGTAAAACTGGATCTTCGTGCGTTTTATGCAACTCTGATTATCACAGTAAATTATTGAAGGTCTCAATGCCCGACCAAATAGACCAAACAACATCTTGCGAAGCCATATGGCCTCACAACTAGCCAAACTAGCAGCCATATACTCTGCCTCAACTGAGCTCAATGCAGCTGATTGTTGTTTCTGGCTGATCCACAACACAATTGTTGAAGCCAACCCAAAAAAACACCCAGAAGTACTCTTCCTATCTGAAGCACAACTTGCCTAATCTGAATCCGTGTACCCTACTAGTCTCACTCCATCACCCTGTGTATAATCTAGACCAAAATCCACTGTCCCCTGCAAGTAACGAAGAATGTGTTTTGCAGCCACCCAACGCAGTCTCTTGGGCTCACACATGAATTGACTCATAGTGTTAACTTCAAAACATATATCTGGTCGAGTGTTGACCAAATACATCAAACAACCAATCAATTGTCTATATAGAGTAGGATCCACCAACTCGGAATCAGAAGCGTGAAGCTTCTTCTAGTTAGTGATCATAGGTGTAGACATGGGTTTGCAGTCCTCCATGTGAAATCTTCTAAGAATATTCACAATGTACTTTCCTCATCCCAAGAAGAAATGCACCTCCTCCTACGACACCTCCAATCCTAGAAAATAATGCATCAAGCTGATATCCTTCATCTCAAACTTTGAAGCAAGATCTCTCTTGCAGCGCTCAATGAGTCTCTCTGCACCATTGGTGATCAAGTCATCAACATACAACACCAAAATGAGAGGCTCCTTACCCACCATAATGAAGTATAGGTTTGAATCAGCCTCACTCTTTGTGAAACCCAACTGCTGCAACTATATATCAATCCTCGAGTACCAAGCTTTAGGAGCTTTCTTCAGGTCATAGAGTGCCTTTTTCAACTTGCATACATGGGACTCCTTCCCATGCACCTCAAAGCCCTACGGCTGCTTAGTATAAACCTCCTCTTGAATGAAGCCATTGAGAAATGCGGCCTTCACATCCATCTGGTGGATCTTCCAACCCATCTCTTCTACAATCGATACAATGGAGCGAATAGATGTATACCGAGCTATGGAAGTGAAGGTCTCGTCATAGTCAACTCCCTCTACTGTGAGAACCCTCTTGCCATCGAGACTTGAACTTCTCAATGCTGCCATCTGCAACATGCTTTATTTTGTAGAGCCATTTGGAAGTAACAATTGATTTACCTTTAGGCCTCGACACTACCTCCCAAACATCGTTCTTCATAATAGAAGAATACTCCTCCATCATGGCCTTTCTCCAGACCTGCTGGCTAGCTGCCTCCTCATAACTAGAAGGCTCGGAGTCAACAATGCTTGTTACCAATGCCATGTAACTACAAAACCGCTCAGGTGGTTTACTCTCTCTAACATGTCTCTTTGGCTCAGCAACTGATGTGGCCTCGCACAAGGTATCTTGAAGCCACTTGGGCTTCCTCTTCCCTGAGCATACTTCTCCCATTGAAATGAAAGCATCCTCAGCATCATCAGAAGCCTGAACTCCTAAAGGCCTGCCAACTGACCTCATGCCTGCATCTGTGCCTATAGATGTTGAAGTACCATGCAAACTGTCCATTAGTGGACTACCCTGTGAACTACTTTGTGGATTGCCTTGCATGCTGCCTAAAGAACCACCCACATGACTCTGAGAGACACTGCTCACTGATGGACTTGAAACTGTAATCAATGTACCTCCTGATCCTTGACCAGTGGATCCTTGTGACTGACTCAACTGCTCTTGAGGGTCCGGTGACTCTGGATACTCTAACTCCCGTGACCTCTTGAAAGCTCTCTCCTCCTTGAACTTCACATCCCGCCTGACAACCACTTTCCTCTGCGCAGGAATATAAATCTGATAAGTTTTTGAGGTATCGCTGTAACCCACAAAGATTTCCTTGCCTATAGTGTGCTCTAACTTGGTCCTGTTCTCCTTGGGGACATAGGAATATGTGAGGCACCCAAAGATATGAAAGTGCCCAACATCAAGCTTCTTCCCAGAAAAAGCCTCCTCCAGAGTCACATTCCCCAAGGCACGATGTGGACTCCTATTCTGCAAGTACACAACGGTGATGCAGGCCTCTACCCACAAAAGTAAAGGTAACCCCTGATCATGAAGCATGGCTTTGGCAGCCCCTGTAATGGATCTGTTCTTCCTCTCCGCAACTCCATTCTACTGGGGGTAGTAAGGAACTACGAACTCCCTCTTAATGCTTGCCTCAACACAAAAATCAACAAACTCACCAAGGGTATACTCCCCTCCATTGTTTGACATGAAGACCTTGATATTCCTACCTGTCTGGGTCTCCACAATAGCTTTGAAATCTTGAAACCGCTTGAAGACCTCGCTCTTGGTCTTCAAGAAATAAATCTAGGTCTTCCTGGAGTGGTCATCAATGAATAAAACATAGTACTCATAGCCACTCAAGGATACATGAGACATCTGACCATTTACATCAGTATGTATCAAGTCAAGGTTCCTGGTCGCTCTGCTGTCACTGCTGGGAAAAGGGGATCTGGAAAACTTGCCCATAACACATCCTCTACATACATCAAGGTGATCAAAACTAAAATCTGGCACACTAGTGGTGATATCTCGCAATGTACTAAAGGCCCCATGATACATGTGCCCCATCCTGCGGTGCCAAATATCACACAACTCTGAACTGCTAGATTTGTTGTCGGTCTTGTTTCGGGTGTTGCTACTCAATGCCATCAGGGGCTGGAATGAGAACTTGTACACCTTGGCATGGTGCACACCAATCTCTCTAGCTAAAGAAGTTGGAGGTCCCCTAGGATATATAAGCACCTGCCCTCTCCTAAAAAACACATCATACCCTCTGTCCTTAAGTGTTGAGATGGATATCAGGTTCTTCTTCATTCCAGGCACATATAGAACATCTGACACTTTCAAGGGAGGTTTGGGTCCCCTATCAAATGCTAATGTCCCCACACCGACTTCTCTAACAATGTTGTCATCACCAAGTAATACCTCCATATTAGTATCACCCTCTGAAAGCTTTGAGAAGCACTCTCTGACTCCTGTCATGTGGCGGGAAGCGCCACTGCCAACATACCAAATGCCAGAAGATGCTAGCGGGGAATGCACACTCCCTCTGAACCTGTATGGCAAGTGATCCTGCACTAGTGGCCTCACAAGCTATGAACCCAAACTCCCGATCAAAGCTCTCTGAGAAGCTCTCTATCTCTACAGAAGTTTCCATGGGTTTGTATTTCCCTTTCTTGTTCTTCTTCTCTGGACACACAACAACATAGTGTCCCAACTTTTGACAATTCCAACATTTGACTTTGCAATAGTCCTTCTCCTTGTTCTACTGCTTGCCTTTACGTTTGCTTTTGCCTCCATTATTGGAAGCTCGCTTCTTTGCTCTGACCTTCTTGCCTCTTGCTAACAATGCCACATTGTCATCCTCCTCCACGTGTTTGGCTGCCCCAATATGGTTCTTTCTAATCTAATTCTGAATGCAATCATCCCACAACCTCTCCCAATCGAGAAGGTTTTCTCCTGCAACAATGCCATCCACAAAATTCTCCTAAGTCTTGGGAAGACCATTCAAAGCAATACTCACCAACTTGGTGTGTGCAATTTTCTCACCTATGGCTGCCAACTCATCTCTCACTGAAGTGATCTTTGTGAGGTATGCTGTATCATTGCCATTCTTAGCTATTTTAATGGCCTTTAGTTTCTCCTTTAGGACCATTTTTCTATTTTCATTTGAGCTCTGGCAAAGACTGGTCAAGGCTGTTCACATCTCATGTGCATAAGTCTTTCCTCTCACATGAGGAATGACATGATCTTTGATTCCTTTCAGAATCAATCTTTTGCCTTAGCATTCTTTTTGTTAAACTCTGCCAACTGTACAGGGTCAGCAGGTACTACTGGGTTCTATGTGGTATTTACCATAATGCCCTAGACTTTTGCTTCATCAAAGATGCTCTAGATTCTCTCCTTCCATGCACTGTAGTTGTTCTGCCCATCCAACCTGTCTTCAACTCTAAAACCCAAAGACATGTTTCACTATCCTACGAAACTGAAATTTTCAAATTTGTGGTAAAGGTTTATGTTTTCTGTGTAAAAAATCAACTTGTTGTAATTTTCACTTTGCTGTCCCAAACTGCACTTTTTAGCTAACCAAGCTCCAATACCATGAAGAATTTTCAACCCCCACTCTAGTTATCAGTTTTCCTTATCACTCCATGCATTTAGTTTTAAATCCAAGCATGATAAAAAGTCTAAACTCTGGAAATGACAATATTTTTCTGAAAACACAAATTTAGAGATTTCACAACTGCTGAAATTGTAGAAATAAAACACAGGAAAATTATGACAGTCACACACAGAAAATAACACAATGATTTTTGGTCAATGTGACCTTGGAAAAACCCCGTACAAATGTTGGGGAAAACCAGTTTGAGAGCTCTTCTTTATTTCTAAAAATGCTTTTATAGAGAAACTGAAATACACAGTAAAAATTCCAGCAACCACAAATTACAACTTATCTCGATTTCCGTGCTTGAATTCCACCTCGAAAATCATGCCAATAAGCAAACAGCCAAAACATAATTTTTTACAGCAATAAAACAACATTAAATGCTGTACGACCTGCCTCGAAAAATATGCCCAGAACTTGTTGTATGGACTGTACAGATTTCAACAATACGACTACCTCGAAATTTGTGCCCTTACTACTGTCCCTCTTCCTCAATATCTGTTCCTTTCTCCTGCTGTACAGTTTTTCCTTGGGATGCGTGCTAATAAATGCGGCTGCAAAAATTTGCTGAAATGTCTTCTTGTTGCTCTCCTTCACTTCCTCACTGCTCAGAAATTTTCTCCTTGCTCTCTCTTCTCTTTCTCTCAAATGCTCATGAAAGAATGAATGATCTTTTCCTCTTCTCTTCTCCTTTTATTCTCTAAATGATCTTTTGGGTTACCCTAAGATCTAATGGCTGAGATTCATTTAGATCTATAGATGAGAATAAATGTGCATTTAAGTCTCACTTTCGATTTTTTAACTCACCCACTTAAATAAAGACCCACTTAGCCTTTTATTTCCATAGTCACTTTTTCACTTTCTAATTCTTCATTGACTTTAATAAAGTCACCTTTAAATCAGAATGTAACTTTACCACTTATAAAGTCACTTTTGAATTAGAATGTAACTTTACCAATTATAAAGTCACTTTTAAATTAAATTGACTTTACCACTTATAATGTCACTTTAGGAGAAAAGTAAAAAATAAATTTGGACACTTTTCCCTAGGCCAAAGACTAAAGCCTTAGGGAACCACTTGTCCTTTCGTACCCAAAATTTAACATCGATCATGCAGGTGAATTACCTCAATATTGCCGAGAAACACGCATTCGACATGCCATACTCTGCTTTCAAGTTGTATAGTAACATCATTGTCCCTAGCTGAGTAGACTTTGACTTTCCACTAGGTTCAAAGAGAGGGGTATTAGTGATATGAGCATCATCCCCTAGCTCATTCTTTTGGAATGCATCTAACAACATTGCCTCCATGGTAATTGTATCTCGTAAGTAATCATCCATGCCAACCTCTATTTGATTGCCTCCATTGCCAACTTGTGATGAAGAACTACTATTGCTGTAGTCATTCCTATTGGTGAATCTAGACGTAGTGGGAATTGAATAAGTGGTTAATTCAACCATTATTTGTATCCTCTATGAGTCTTTCTCTTAAAGCAACCTTCTCTTGATTTGATGTTGTAGTGGGGTACATCAGAAGATGGTAGGTGGGTCTCTCATCATCAGTAGAATCCTAATTTCAAAAAATATTGAACATTAGTACATCAATGCAGATATTGGTAAGATTGTCAATGCAATTGGTTTGTTGAAATTACATTATACCAAACAATTATTACCATTATTGATCCAAGATTGTAGCTGGAAGATGCCACATTCCTATTGGTAGGGTGAAGCGGATGTCCATTTTCATCTACCAACTGCTTGCGATATGTTGCTCTTGATAAGAGCTTCTGACGTTTTTGGAATGGATGAATATTTTTTCATTTGAACTCGATTTCGAATGAATATCCTGCAAATTTGGATATATTTTTCCTCAAATTGACACGGATTAAAAAAAAATCAATTAGATAATCAAAATATAAATAAAATTTGAACTTATTGGAGATGGGAAGGGATAACTTCATGAAGGACTTTGATAAACAATATGGAACAAGCTGGAATTTGAAGAATTGACCAATTGATATTATGAAATTTTCTCCCTGCATTTGAGCAAAATTAGAAATAAAATTTTGTGTACATATCTAAAATTAATTTCGAGAACCATATAACCACAATCTAAATTTCAATATAGTTTTCAAACCATTTTTCAAGAATAAGGCGACTTTAAGCGGAAAATGTATACTATGAACTACTGTAATTCATGTGGATGTGTCCTAAAGTATAATTTGAGATGAATATGTCCTTTTAGGTGAAAATAAAATTTTAGATAACTTTTAAACCCTATTGGTGCTCTTATAAGGATTAACTGCACCATGTGTTTAAATAATAACTGCACTAGTTTCTGACATTTCAAAACAAAAAAATATATTCTATTATATCGGTACTCCTGTAAAAAGCAACACCAATGCATTTAAATAAAAACAACATCGATCTGCACTCGTTTCCAGGATTTCGGAAAATAAAAATGAATTCTACCATGTCGTTGCTCTTGTAACAATTACAACATCGATGCATTTAAATACCAACTACACCATTGCGTTAAAATATTAACAACACAAGTTCAGGATTTTGAAAAAAAAATTATATCATGTCGATGTGCTTTACTTGTAAACACACAATGCTCTTTACTATCAAATGTACTGATGTTCAAAAAAGATAAAAATTGAAAAATGAATGGCAAATGATTTTTCAAAATCTAATTTCATAAAGACTTTTAAATAGTAAAAATTTATTCTTGTTTCATTATTTTTCCCAAAATTTGAAGGGAGTGATTTGCAAGAGAGACATACCAGGAGCATTGTGCATCAACATAATACTTTGGAGCAACAAAAATATTCAGAAGATTAGAACCTGAAAGGTATGGTAATTCACTCAAAACCTTGCATAATAAAATTTTTAAATTATATTGTTGATTTTACTAATAAATATTTTCACAATTTTTGTTAGGGTTTATTTAAAAGAGAGATCATTTGCAAGAGAGACATACTGGGAGCACTGTGGAGCAGCAGAGTATTTTGGAATTGCTGAAAGATCAAAATTTGAAAGGTATGGCGATTCACTCAAAACAATGCATAAAAATAATGATTGTTAATTTTTTTAAAACTTGTGAGAATCATTCAAAATTTAGAAAATAAATAAATTAAAAACCGTGCATAGTAAAAAAATTATTATTGATTTTACTAGTAAATTTTTTTATGATCTCTCTTCCTATTTAGATTTAATTAAAATTTAGAAAAAAAACAAAGAAATTATTTCTTACCTTAAACCCCCATTTTTCCTTGCTTATGTGACTGCAAAATTTCACCTTAGAGTTTAACTCCCTTTACCAGTTCACAATTAAGGTTTTTCATTTTAGGCATTTTAGATTTAATGGGTTTGTGTACTTACCAAATATAGGGCATTTGACATGTAAAGTAGGGGGATCACTTATTGAATTATATCCAAACCCTGTCAACCCTGTCCGTTTTTTTAAATAAACGATGTTTGTTTTGCGGTGTGACCTGTGTAATATAACACAATGGTGTTGGTGGTGCTTCTATCATTACATATCACATTAAATCTTGTCGTCCCTATCTAGTCTGTTTATTGGTGCGCCTGGTGTAATATAACACACCGACTCGCCTCTGCCAAATAGCACTGTCAAGTGACTTGTATTTAATTTTTTATGTTTTCGTTTTTCATTGTGATGACGGTGCTTTTGTCATTACAAATCACACCATCATAATTTAAATTTATTAAAAAAATTAACTTCACTGTTGGTGTTGAACAATTAAATGCCTAGTGCGTTTAGTAGGTTAAACACATTGGGGTGTTTATTCAAATAATTGCATCGATTACTAGAGCTATTTTTGGCTGAAAATTGTTTAATTTATGCATAAAATATATTTAATGGCTTTTGTATTGAATGGTACATGTTATATATTGATAAAAAATGTTTGAGAAGTTGTCAACTAACAAAAATATTGATCATAAGAGGATCTGATGCCCTCCCCCCTGCTCAGCTTCCTCTGATTAACCCTCCTCCTCTTTTCCACCCCACTCTTATCGCTACCTCACACACCCTTAACGGTTGAGCACCCAGAACATGGCGCACGCTGGGGGAGGAGCCCCAAGTTCCTTCGATCCCTAGAATCACCAATCAACAGCTGTGGCTTCTAACCCATGCCCCTATGAACCCTTTGTGTATAGTACCAAACTTGGATCACTAAATGACAAATCTATGGATGTTGTTATGCAGGAATCCACAACAACCCTAAACCCGAACAAAGGGGCACGATCACTTGCAAGGCCAAATTGACAAAGATCCCCAAGTTGCGCATACCCCCAGAAAGACTGAATAACAACATTCTATACATGTAGGACCATGAACTGCTTTGCAAGTTCATTTGGGTCTGGCCAACTGAAAAAACCCTCCTCCAATGGATAGATTTTCGGTGGAATCCCAAGGTACATTATGACGTCCAAATAGGTTCAGAGGGTTTTTTAACTATCATCTTCACCCACCAAGATGACCTCAAGTTAGTTATGGACAATGACCCTTCATCATCTTTGCAGGGCTCTACATGCAACAATGGACTCCTTACTTCATCCCGAAGAAGGAGGACTTTTCCTGGACATTGATTTGGGTATGTCTTTACTCCCTTCCCTATGAGTATTGGGACCTTGAAACCCTCCATGACATAGGGAACAACCTAGGAAAGTTTGTCCACCTCTTAGAAAAACCAACCAAGGTTTCTATGTTGCATACACACAAATGTATGTTGACATGGACATCTTAGGTTCCCTACCAGAGGTCATCGCCCTAGAATTCAGAGACAAATATTGGTTTCAAATGATTGCCTACAAACATGTGCCATTTAGAGGCAGGAAATGTTGCTAGCGTGACCACTTGTTTAGGGAATGTCCCATCAATTATCCCAAGCCTGATTGCAACACTACCAATCTAATGAACATGGATGGCTCTACCAAAATCCCTACCAAGTGAAGGCATATGAAGAAAAAGAGCCAACCCATGCAAGCCAACTGACCAACCTCCATTAATAGCTTTGGAGTGCTTGAGAACCTCATAGAGGACAATACTGACAATACTAAAGGACAAGCAATAGAGAAGCCCAACGCAATGAAAGAACAATATGTGGTCCCAGAGAAAGGAAAAGGCTCCATGGACAGCCCCGAACTAAAGGAACTACAAAAATCGATAGAGGATCGACCCATGACAGAAGATGAGGACTTCGCTGACCTAGGAGGTCTTGACCTAATAACCATGGAAGACACCTGCCTTGGAATGCAACCTATCCGATTCTAGATAAGCAGATCTCTTAGTTGCAACTCTTCAAAAAGTGAAAGTAAAAATGCAGTTCAGAGTGCAAACCATCACCGAAAAAGAAGGCAAGAAGAGTAGCAAGGAATTCAAGAAACGAGGAAGGAAATCCATGCTACAGAGGTTGGATACCCTAGTATGCAAGCTGGTGGAATCTGGACAATACAAGAAAATCTCAAAGATCTACAACACCCAACCAATCCTCTCACCATGAAGATAATCTCATCGAACATCAGGGGTTTGAAGAACCCCTCAAAGAATCGTCTTCTTCTTAGAAAAATATAACAAGATATTCCTACTATCTTGCTCATCCAAGAAACTAAATGCTCTAACACATAGTTTGCAGCCATAATCTCCAACGTCTGGAGACCTGTGAAAAGATTAGCAGTGGACAGAAAGGAGCATCACAAGGCCTCAACATTGCTTGAAACCCTACCATTATAGGTATGGAACCAATTTCTCTACATTTTGTTTTTATTTCTACATCTTTTCATCTCTTAGGAACTAACCTCTGAGGCACCATTTTTAATGTTTAAGGGCCTCAAACCCCTTCCAAAAAGCAACCAATGCTAGAACACCTATCCTCCCTAAAGAATCATCTTGACCCTTCCAAATGGAATATAGGGGGATACTTTAACATCATTACCTCTCTTCGAGAGAAGAAAGGAGGATGCAGACAATTGGATCAAAATTCTGAGCTACTCTTAGCCTTCATTGAGGTATCCAACCTGGTTGACATTAAAACCACCAATGACCTATTTACCTGGAATAACAAAAGAGGCAGGAAAGTTTAAATATCTTCTCACCTTAACAGATTCTTGGTCTCCGAAGACCTCTTGGTCACTGGGTATGAACTCTCTATCGTCATTCTCCCATCCTCTGATTCTGACCACTGGCCCATTGTTGTTTACTGGTGAACCTTTGACAAACCCATGAGGAAACCCTTCATATTTGAGCAGTTTTGGCTCACAGACCCCAATCTCATCTCCAATATAGAAGGCTTGTGGAAAGGGATGATTCATTTCCAGGGCTCCAAAATATTTGTTTTCCAACAGAAACTCAAACAAGTCAAGATGCGCATAAAAAAATGGAATAAAGAGGAATTTGGGAACATATTTTAGGAGAAATAAGCCTTAGAAAAGGCCATGGCCTCCCTTCAATAGGAAATCATTCTTCATGGTTGCTCTAAAGACACCAACATTCAAGAGACTCACTTATCCCAAGAACTAGAGGAACAATACATGTAGGAAGAAATCTACTTGAAAAAAAATTCTTGAATTCATTAGCTCAAAGAAGGAGAGCACAACACCTCCTTTTCCCACAAATCTATTATCCAGCACATAGCTAACAACCATATCTCCCTCCTCAGAACAAAAATAATGTGGAAACGGAGGAGGATATTGAGCAAAATATGGTAAAATAGATTTCTAGCATACTCCAAGAGCCACCCGCACAACACAGAGAAGCCATCTCTCAAATCACTGCCAACATCCCACATCTAGTCATCACTGATCAAAATGAAATTCTCATGAGACCTATCAAAGAAGCTGAACTCTAAGAAGTTCTTTCTCAAATGGCATATAATAAGGCTCTAGGCCTAGATGGCTTCATGGTATCCTTCTTCAAGAGATGCTGACACTTCCTTGGCAATGAAGTCCATGACATTATGGAAGAATCCAGAACCACCAGATCCATTATCTAGGCCTTCAATGCCACCTTCCTCACCCTCATCCCAAAGGAGGACAATGCGATATCGCCATGTAAATACAAATCTATAGCTTTGTGCAATGTTATTTACAAAATCATGATCAAAATCATACCTAACAAGCTCAAACCCATCTTCCCCTCCTCATCTCCCTAAAACAATTTGGCTATGTAGAAGGGAGGAAAATTCTTGATGGCATCATTCTCACCCATGAGCTCATTCACTCCCTCGAAACCCTCAAGAAACTTGGTATTTTTCTCAAACTGGACATGTACAAAGAATTCGACAAACTAAGCTGGGATTACATTGAAATTACTCTTTGAGCATATGGATTTTGTGCTCAATGGAATCAATGGGCCATGTATCTCATCACCACCCCCTTCTTCTCCATTGTGGTAAATAGATCACCCTCCAACACCTTCCTCCCATCTAGAGGCATATAATAAGGAGACCCCCTCTCCCCATTTATTTTCGTCCTCATGGCAGAAGGCCTGGGATGCTCCATCCATGCTGCCAAAACTAAAGGAACTCTTTGTGGTCTCTCTATCTGTTAGCGCTTGGAATTCACTAGCTGAGATAGACAAACTCTCAAGGCTACATCAAAACCATTTCACCTCGTAGCTAGCCCTACGAGGTATGAGAAGGCTCTCTCGGGTCAGATTCGGTAGATCTTTCAATATGATAAGCTGACCAATTAGGACTAAAGATTTTAGGCTAGTAAATTGATAAGGGGGGTTGATTTAAAGATTTTTGGTTTTTTGGTGGCAATTGGAGGGAGTGCAATTCAGGATGCGGGGATTGAACACAGTTTTTGCAGGGGGATCTTTGGGGCAAGGTAGGAGTAAGCGCTGATGCTTTAATCTGAGATGGATGATCAAGGATGATAGGGAAGGAGCTAAAGATGGCAAACAACCATTTGAATCCTCTCTAGATAGCAGAAAACATAAATTTTGAACAAACTAAAAAGCTGAGCATGTCAAAGCATGTATTCAAACTTTACCACTTCATCTGTCCAAATAGAAGCAAAAGAGAGATGTAGAATACATAAACAAACTTACAAGAAAATGTAGAGAACACACCATCAACACTACAATCCACAAGAATCCACAAGGATGTCTGCAAAACCCTGGCCTTCTTCCTCTTAAAATTGCATAGATAGATGTACAATATACAATAAAGCTTTCTCCCACAAGAGTCCAACCTTCCAACCTCTCAAAATGACTAAGAAAAAACATAATATAGGCAAGCTAACCTCTTCCCTTGCCTCTAGGGGTCGAGCTCATCCTTCTAGGAGCAGTTTGAACTAATTCCAAACTAAGCACTAGATAATAGGCAGCTCAACAACTTGCCTCTATTACTTAGCTAACTGATTCATGCATTAATTATTCACTTTTTACATCAAGGAAGCTTCTAGAAGAGTAAAGAGAGGTAAAATCTATCAAAGTGCCATGAAAATATTACATTTATCCATCATCTACAAGTAAAAATAATCAACCATAGCCAAAACAATGTTTTTTGACCAAAAAAGTCAATTCTGGCAAAGTTAGCTCTCACATCCGTGCCCCCTGGCTCTCACGTCCGCGCACCTTTGCAGCAACTTTTGAGTGGGTTCCACTGGTCCAAATTAGGTACAAGATGGCTCATTGGAAAGCTTGGTCTGTCTACTTTCCATCCCAAGTGGAATTTCTGAATTTGGAGTTGTTTTGCCCCCTCAAAAACCATTTCTCCCAAGGTCACTTTCTGCAACTCAAAAAGTGGGCAGAAAGTCATTTTTTTGATGTATTTTGAGCTTTTGGAGGCTCAAATCTCAAAATCAGGCTTCTCCCAAGTATTGGTAATTTTTCTCTTTGCATGCCCTTTCCAAAAATGTCAAGTTTTCAAAATTCCGAGCAGTTCTCCAAAATGGTCTCACCCGGGGTGAGACCATTCCACGGGAAAAACCTGTAAAATGCACAAAAAATTCACAAATGACAAAATTTTCTCCAAATTTCTTGAAATTTGGGCTGGGAGTCCCCAATCAAGTACCATGCTCATTCAAAGAGGCTTTGGCCAAAATTTTGAGTGGATCGGGCGTTTTCCTTCGTTTTTGT
>APFE031032036.1:48287-196322 GCA_000404065.3 Pinus taeda | reverse complement strand
CTCTTACCTTTTTCTTCTTGATATGTTCTTCTATGTCGATAGTTTGAGGAGTGGTATTTTCTTCCAATTCATTATAAGATATGGTCAGATCGATTTCTTGAGACTCGATGTGATCTTTAAATTCTTGAACATTTTTCTTCTTGATATGTCCTTCTATATTGATAGTTTGAGGAGTGGTAATTCTGTCCAATGCATTACAAGATATGATCGGATTCATTTCTTCTTTCTCCATGTGATCTTTCACTTCTTAAACCTTTTTCTTCTTGATATATCCATCTATCTTGAGAGTTTTAGGAGTGGTAATTCTTTCCAATGCTTTACAAGATATGGTCAGATTCATTTCTTCTTTCTCTGGGGTTGGTTCCTAGTGTATATACTCTTCTTTTGATGTTTCTTGATCCTTTTATTCCTCCTCTCCACAATCAATGTAATATAATTTCTTCTCGACACAATTGTGACCTTTAATGTATTTTTTATCGCAATTGTAACAAAGCCCTTTTTCTCTTTTTTCTTCCAATTGTTGTGGTGTTTCTCTTTATATCCTCATAATGTGCTATCATTTCCTCCGTGAAAATTGACCATGTAACAAGTTGTTTACGAGAAAAAAGCCCTTTATACCATA
The DNA here is from genome assembly GCA_000404065.3 of Pinus taeda. Taxonomy (NCBI): domain Eukaryota; kingdom Viridiplantae; phylum Streptophyta; class Pinopsida; order Pinales; family Pinaceae; genus Pinus; species Pinus taeda. The sequence goes on along the minus strand of APFE031032036.1, from coordinate 195,700 downwards.
AAAATTGATTCGGTTCTAAATATGAAAATGCAATACATACCTTTTGTAATAATGGTACACTATGTCGATCAAAATATTGCTCCATCTGTAGTATCCAATTTACTGGATCCTTTCCATCAAACTTCCTCATATCACCTTTTCTTGATTTCAAGAGCTCGATCTTGAAATGACTGTAACTCTGTACTTCCAAATCTCAAAGTTTTGAAATTGTCTCCTACAGTAGCTCTCTGAGTCCTCTTTCTAACCCCACAAGTTTGATCAGAATTTGATTCTCCAGGAAAGAGTTATGCCCAATCTCCTAAGATGACTTGATTATATAATGTTTCAGTAGAGTGAACTTGTATGATGTGCCACATATTACTGTTTCGACCTTTGGATCTGAAAACTATGTACAAAAAACTATAGTCCGTCCTTTTTTTGTAACTTCTTACAAAATTTCAATTTGTTGCTTGTTTAGGATGTAATTCGAGAGTCTGCAAAAACCCTAGCTTCCTTAGATCATATATCCGAAAATATAATGAGACAAGATCTGAAATTCGGACTTGAGATTTAGAACGATTTCTTCTCAAATGGGTTTTTTCTTTAGCTTCTGAAACTTCACAGCGAAAAGGTTATAGCGAAAATACCATGATGACTTGTTTTAGATGAAATTATCGAGCTTGCAAAAACCATAACTTCCTCAGATCATATCTCTAAAAATATAGCGAGACAAGATCTGAAATTCTGACCCGAGGTTCAGAACGATTTCAACCCAAATGGGTTTTTTTTTAGTGTCTGAAACGTCGCAGAAAAAAGGTTATAGCGCAAATTCCACGATGACTTGTTTGGAGCAGCAAAACCCTAGAATCCAAAGCTCTAATACCAAATGTTATGAAACCAGCTCACAAGAGACAAACGCCTTAGAATTCAGCCTCTTCAAGGGGGAAACCTCCTTTACATTACACAAATGAAAAATTCTTGGATGATACAAATGACAAGACCTCCTTTCTATATATAGGAGTCTAAGGGGTCATAATATAATCAGAGCCGACATAACAATAATAATGTAAGGGCACAATAACAACAATAGTGGGCTTCTATGGGGCACAATAATGACAATATGGGGACTACATGGGCACAACAATATAATAAGGGGGTTGTACTAATAACAATAAAGGGTTACACTAGTAGTATAGGGACCTAACAATAACTCTATGCGAAAACAATTCTTTTAACTATTCCAAAGGTTTCGACTTTAATAAACCTTTGAGCAGAACCTTCATAATCTTTGGTTAATTCTTATTGCCTGCACATATTAACCATACCATGGTATTTAGACTTTGGTTAAACTCAACTTAACCCATAATACCTTAATCCCGCTTATTTCTATTATAATTTCCATATAATAGAAATATTTCATAACCACACTTAAAACCTTACCTTTCTGCGATTATTCAAACCTTTGCACATATATCGATGCTCTCCTTAGCGCATTCAACCTCTGCCGTCAATCTCATTCCTTAATTTGACAGTTATCATGTCACCTGATTACTAACTAGCTTAGCTGATCTCCACCGTTGATTTGTCTCATTCGATCCAACGACTATCATGTCATCCGCTTACCAACTAGCCCAGACAATCTCCACCATTGATCAATCCCTCTCGATCCAATGGCTGTCACGCAATCTCGTGTGAAATTAAGCACGACCGATATCTGATCGAGAGCGTGCGAGAAAAGTGGTTTTCTCTTTCCATTGTGCACTATGTGTCGGCCGCTAAAGGTAATCACGTAGAATTTAGAGAGACCACTTACCACCTTTAGGGCACGTGAGAAACTACTTACCCCTTGCGAAGACCACTCCGTCCTTCTGCTAACATGTGGTGTTAATATCCACCATTAATCTTCTTGAATTTATTTGCTCAACTTAATCTTAGTTGTCTATCGCACACAACCTCGTTTGTTGATCTGATTGATCCAATGGTTCTTGTACACTGTTACGTTCTTTTGGTTCTTAATGTGTAATCACCCATTCAAATTTATGCCTATGTATTTCTCTTCGCCTTACGATCTTCACTTGTTTTGATCTCGATCTTCGCTCACGCCTTTATGCTTCCTTCATATTCCTTAGGTTTTTTGGAAACCTTGTAGTCATACCTTCACTGCAACATTAAAGGATTTCTCTAATACTGTCTGTGTGTAAAACCATAACACTCCTCTCTGCACCTCTTCGCTGGTTCTGCACACCTATAACCTATGTTACGCAGAATTACTCTAATTCACACACAATCTATAATTCACATCACACAAACTCATAAATCGAATTATTTGTATTAATAAACACACATTTACACATGAATTTCTTCCTCGACCTGATTTTCTATATCAGTGGCCTTTCCTTTCCTGCCCATAGGCTTATAGTGAAACTTATCTAATCTCTAACTGATTGATTGATTGACTGACTGACTCTGACTCCTCTATGCCTTTTAGGCTTACAATTATACAAAAGGTTTCGTTAACCAATTCTAGTTCAGATCCGTAATCTACTGAACTAAATCTTGAATATCCTCTAAGTCTACTTTTGACTCTAGTAATCCCTAATAATCCTCTCTAGTTCCATGAATCATGACACTACTTTCTAGTCTGAGATTTATAATTGATTTCCAACTCTCTCAATCCTCACTAATCACTCATCATCACTCATGTTCTACATTCGAGAGCATTTACAAATATCCTCACAATATCTAATTAATTATTATTCCACTCACTCAAAACATTAATAATTACATTAACTTGATGCATAGGAATCCAACTTCCTTAAAAACACAAGACCCCCTAAGTTAACTAGAATAAAAAAAAAATTATGAGTTGTATGCTCCTGGATCAGTACATGGAGACTTTGTATTCTTTACAGAGCCCTGAAAAAAAAAAAAAAAAATGTCAATAATAGATACCCTATCCCCCATATTGATGATATTCTTGATCAACTTAAGGGTGCCAAGCTGTTTACTAAGATTGATATAAAGTCAGACAACCACCAGGTTGCTATTGAGAAAATTGATGTACGAAATCATTCAAATATAAAGGAGGACTTTTTGAGTGTTTGGTCATGCCCTTTGGCTTGACTAATGCTCCAAAAATGTTCCTGAAGATGGCAAATGGTATCCTATGATTGTTCACAAACTCTTTTGTGGTCTATATTTGGATGACATCCTCATCTTTAGCAAAACATGGTACAAACATTTGAAACACATTCAACAATTCATAAGCACCCTGCAACAACAGAAGTTGTATGCCAATATGGATAAATGATATTTTTCCATGTAGCCAATTTAGTATTAATGATAACTTGTGGATGAACATGAGGTGTTGTTGGCTACCCAACTGACTCCCCCCTCATTTTCGAAATAAAACATACCCCTCTTTTATTTTCTTGTTTTTTATTTTTATCTTAACAACCAAGCTTTGAACCAAAATAACGATAGCAGTTTTTGAATAAATCTTTTTTAGAATTGTGATATCACTTTCTTTTATTTTACGATTAATGTGTTGATGATCATTGAGAAGCTAGAAATATTACTTTGAATTTTTTACTTTGGTTGCTAGCCTTACTATCATATGAAGTTATTTTCTTTTTCCTATAATGACAATATGACCTAACCTTTTCAACCTGGTCAATTTATTGATATTAAGTTTTCTTGAGTTTTATATGTTCCCTTGTGATGTTTTTGGGTGCAAGTCATCATGTTTGTATTGCCTTGGTCTATAGATTAAGGTATTGATTATGGGTCTCGCCATAACATGATAATAGATTTTCTTTAAAGGTTATTTCCCACCACGCAAAACTTCGTGATTTCTAAACTTAGGACTATTAAACCTATGGTGATATTACATCTACATTTATGATTTAATTCATAGCATGTTCAATGACACAACATATGGCTCTGTTTGTAATTAAATTTTGATGTTGAAATTTCTCAATTTTATATGCATGAAATAATGTTTGGCAGTGTGAATTGGATTAAATGGGATCTATTTGAGTAACTTAGTACTACACATCCAACTTGGTGACCAAAGTTTGTGACATCTATTTTCATTGAAGGTTGTAGCCATAACTCAAACCTGCAGGTCATAATACCCTCTAGTTGTGATTATTGTTCTTTGGTACATTTTGGAACTATGAGTAGTGGTCACCCAAGTCATGCCATAGGGTTTCATCCCTGTATTTTCTCCAATCTCATTTTTTGTTCCGACTTTCACGTTTTTATGTGCAAACTATCTAGGTTCTAGACCTCTATTTGCTCAATCTTTCTTTTGTCAAGCTCGATTCTAGCCAAAATTTTGTTACAGTTTTGGCCATGCTTCCAGTAATTAGGACTGAGCTAGTAGGGAGCAACATTATCGAGTCCTACGATGAACATATCTCTCTCTTCCAACTGGTTGGCTAGTGGCAGTTCGTTTAGCTCTTCCAAGTTTTTAATAAAGGAGTGGTGAGGGCCTTTGTTTCAACTTTCAATTGAAAATGAGAAAATATCGGTGATGTAGAAATGTTGGTCAATGTTGATTTTATAGCTAAGGCCACATGTCTCTCCACAAACGATGAACGCGAGTCCAAAAACTGCCCTATTCGTGACATACTGGGGCGAAGATTCCTAATCCAAAGGGATTATGCTTACAATGTAAAATGTATGTTGATATCTGATCTTCAACTCAAATGGTGGGACTTCTTGTATTTTTTACACTGTTGTATAACCTGTGAAGGTTGTTACGACTTGGTATACCATGTTCATTTATTAATGGTTTTCGTTGGTTATAAGTGCAATTTCCCATATTTTTTATACAAAATCCTAGTCAAAATGGCAAAGGCATACCAATATGAGTGTAGAATTCTGAAAAGTATTTGTTTCACCAAGGTTTAATATGTATTTTAGTGAAACATTTTGGGAAAATTTCCTTCTTCGAAATGGTTATAAAAAATTCTTAGCTTCTAATCAACCTAATATGGCAGTGAGGGTTTCACAAAATCCTCCATCTCCCAACTTGGCTTCATCCGATTTTCATGCCATTGAGGAAAACAACCTTGAGAAATGTGTTCATGATGGAAAATTAGTTTTTTCTGACAATAATAGAGTTGAAAACCCTAATGCTCCACCTGTTCACGTCACTCTAAGTAAGGTTAAAAATACCCCATTTTGTTATGTTGAATTGAAACGAAAATTTAAGGAAAAAGAAGAATTGAATATCATGGAATGTAATCCTCACTCAGAACCTACACAATAAGAGAAATATGGTTAGTGTAATAAAAATCCTCAATATAGAGATAAAATTGAATAGGTAGAAAGAAAATTTTCCAAGCTTAGATGCAGCAGGGAAAACAACTTCCTAGTCAAAGAAGTAATTGTTGATCTAGAAACAAATGTCGAGCCTTCACTGAACAATACTAAACCTCACACTCATGATAGTTTTTGTTTCCCTGATGATAGTAATAATACTCATGATATTGATGGTAATTCTAGAAAGGGTTCCCAGGATGATGCTCGTTCTAATCAAAACATATTAAACATGCTTTGGCATCAACAATTCTTAATGAAAATTCCTCATTTGGAAGATCATATAAATCATCTTGTTCAAGAGAATAACCTCGGAGAAAGCATTAAATCAACCTCGGAGAAAGCAAAAGGAACATAAATCTTCCAACACGAAAAGGAAAACACAATCCACTGACACATATTATTTTTAAGTCATCAAAATTCAAACTGATAATCTCTTCATATATAGATGATTTGAGTCTTGCTAAATAAATATTTGATCATTTATTTATATTTCAAGTTCGAATATTTTAAGGTATGTTCTTGTTATAATTTTGATAGATAAATTTAAAAGGTTGTTATAGAATATGAGATATTGTAGTAGCCCTCTTTTTATGATGATATCGATTATTAATTTTGTTTTCTTTGTTTGTAATAGGTTTTCCCCATTTTCTAAACGATGGTGTTGCTTTTCACAAAAGAAGTTACTAATTATGATAAACATGCAACTATTGAAAATACTTAGAGGAACTCATGTTAGTTCTTTTCTCTGTTTCTTTTATGAGTTAAGATTCGACTAGTTGGCCAAGTGAACAATAATATGTAATTTTTTAAAAATAGTTTAGATTTTATAGTTTGAGTTTAGACATGATTAGACTCATGTACTTCTATATGAACCCTTAGTTTTGAAAGTTTTAAGGGAGGAGAGAGGATATTGAAAGGAAATGTTGGATAATATTATTGTGATTATGGAATTTTTAATCTAAAAGCTTTTTATAAGTGTCATTGATTTCGTTTTATTCAATCGATTTATATTTATATTTATATTATTTTTAATTTGCATATCCACTTTTTTATGATTTTCCTAATGTTTTATGATTTGATTCCCGAATATTTGGAAGATAGCATGTTGTTGTTTTTTGGCTTGGACTTATGAATGAACAATAAAAATATTTGCATTTATTTTCATCTTGTTGATTCAATTTCAGTTGTTTATAGTTTCTTATATCTCTTTCTAGTGATTTTTATCCTAAGGGTTATACTAATATACATATTGCTTCAGTCTGAAATCTTGTGAATTGTGTCCTAGAATTTTCATTTCAAATAATGTCATTTATATACCAGTGAATTGGCATTCACACTATAGTTTTTTGGAATTCATTTTTACATTCATTATTTATTTATTGTTTGGATTCATAAATTAATAATTGAAGCATCATTTAATCTTTTGAAATCACTACAATTATATTTTCTCTTGTATTTCAGCCAAAAAAACTATAGATTAAGTAGCATTAGATAGTTAGTTCTTTAACACTGCATTTGATGGTAATTCCTTATGTTTAATCATTTGGAACAAGTCTGGTTTGATTTGTCTTTGTTTTGAAAGGGTTGAAAGTTTTTATGTTTGTAGTTTCAAACTTTTATTTTATATCATCAAGAAATACCAACATTATATACATTTACAATAACATTTGTAGTTTTAGAATTAGTATTTTGTTTGCATTTGAACATTTAACATAATATACATTCACTTTTATATATTATCATCAATTACAATATTTTCTAGCGCTTATTTTTTTCTATATTAATTTTATATTATATATTCTAAAATGTTATACTAATTTGTAACATATTTCATTGAGCACTTAATTAGTTGATCCGCAAAATTTTCTTGAATGCTTTCAAACAAAAATCCCCATCATACAAGACCTTTTACTGACACTTACATTTGCTTTTGAAATCATGAGCAATGCATATTCTTAACAACTTCAACAAACCATCATCATGAAACAAGAAACAAATAAGAAGCAACCATAAACACATGGTACGATAACAAAGTTCACCTAGTGTGGGCTACATCTCTAGGTCTCACGTCAAGAGTGGGGAGGTCGCTTCATTAGTTGCTCCAGGAAGATGATGAGTACATGAAGCAATATTTGTCAATACGATGATGAATCCATTTGACTAGAGTGGCATATCTCTCCACAAGAAGTTCTCCTATAAGAACTCTCACTCATAAAACCTCTCCTTTAGCATGAAAATGGAATAATCTCTCACATAAAGTGGCATACAATGATCCTCTCACAAAGTGGCATACATGGATCTCAAATCAAATCATCATCTCAGCAAAAGTCAAATGAACACACATAAACAATGTACCATATACCTACAATTCTAGGGACGAATTGAAAATTGGATACTTGGATAAAGAAATGACATGCACCATTGTGTTCTTGGTGAAAAATGATGAAATATGAGTATAAACACGACCTCTTTCTGCCTTGATCAAATATGGGCTCCCTGAGAGTCTCAAAGATTCCTCAAAGTTTCTCTTCTATGGGTTGACTGTAATTGAGCTACTCAAATGAATAAAATTATCAATCCATTGCATTCCTTACGAAAAATCAAGTTAGATGAATATAAATTTGGCCTGGTTCTAAAAATTCCAATTTTGGGCCTCTAGGGAAGCTTTCAAATTCTATGTGTAGTCTTACGTCAAGGTTCCAACTTCATGGTTCTGCCTTCAATACACTGATTTTGAAAAATTCATTGCTTAGATCAATTCTGATCAATCTGAGTATAAACTTGGCATTTTTTTACAGCTTCAAAATTTCCCTCGTAGAGAATCTTAAAGACTCCTCACACATTCCCTGCGTCAATATTTTGTTGGTCAAAGTTCCACCTGTGCGTTGTGGTTCTACTGCTATCTGGGTTTCCCTCAGCCTCCATTCTCTGTTCTGTTGGCCAAATGGTTGAATTTGGCATTTTTATAAAAGATTCAGAGAAGGTTCCAAAGTAGGCTTGTTGGGTCATTGGTTTGGTGGCGTATATCGAGGACGAAGGTCTTGGGGTCAAACCCATAGTCCTCCCCCATATAACATATTTTTACTTTATATTTAAAATGGGTATGGTTTTTAAACTATGGCGGTTGGTGGTTTATTGGATTGGAGTTTGTTTATATGGTTTTGGTTGGAGGGTCATCAATGGGCAGGCCGATCGGGGGTTGACGTAGGTTCAATACCCGCTGACCCTTAAATATGGTGTGGCCACTGTTGGTATGATCATTGGCCATTAACACACACACACACACACATTATATGTTGAATGGCATTGGCAAGGGTGGTGACTTATATTACACACTCTTGGGTCAAGTTTACATTAGACTCATAACATAAACCAATACCCTAGCTATTAACTAAAAGGGAAAAAAATTATCATCATGTTGCTTTCATAAGTGATGGAAAACTCTTCATCACTTTTACAATCATTTCGCAACATATGATTTACAAACGTAGCCAAACTCAATTACTTAAAAATTCTACCCATCTCTTACCTAACTAGGTTGATGGTCTCTCTTCCTGCAACTAGCTTTCTCATTGATTTGATTTACTGACAAGTTCCTTTTTGGGTTGTTTTTGGTCCTTTTTTCACTGCTCTAAATGGAGTTCCCAACATGTGGCTCTCTAATGTCCATAATTTTTGCAATGACTGCAAAATTCTTCTTCCTCTAAACTTTCCTGACTTTCTTCCTTCCCTGATGTGGAGAAGGGTTTACATGTCTTGTCATTTTCTTGGTTGCCATTCTCTTCCAACACTCGACAACAACCTGGTTATACAAGCCACAAAAACTACATGGTTTTCTATGCCATAAATTATGCTCATCATTATCAAATTGCTTGTAATCAGTTCTATTTATACAAGTGAATAACATCTTGATACTCATATCTGTCAAAAAAAAGATGAATCTTGTTAACTAATTCTTTAAAAGATGAGATAGAAGTAGTGGTAAATAATAGCACCATTGTTTCCCACGACCATCCAATGTAAGGGTAAAGAACCGTGCAATAATCTCTTCAAAATAAATGCAACTTGAAAAACAAATTTGAATGCCCTTGATTAGGTAATCAAGGACAATTGATGTACCCTTCGCATTGAATTTAAGATATGGCAAGTTATATAAAAAGTTTGTGGGTATTGAAATATCTAAAGCTTCAGAAAAACACCTCGGGGTTATGATCTGGGATGATTCCATTAAGGTAAGAGACTCAAACAAACTTCACAGGCTCAGCTTGTCATTTGGCCCTCCTTCTAGTGCCAAAAATGTTTACAATGCTAGATGCCACCAACATTGTAAGGGGATCCCCCCTATGTGAGGACCCAAAAATACCTCACACCATTTGGTGCAGGAGTCCCATTCGGTCATATAGCCTGGCCACCGTGGGAAAGGTTTCAAATATATGCCTTGGTTATAGTTACGCACAAGAGAATGCAACACCTCTTTGGGGAAGCAACTATGTCAGTTTTGTGAAACACCCGATGTAAGGTGCGCAAGGGAAAATCCTCGACTAATAAAGGAAAATGGGCCTCTGGTTAGAAAAGTAATAGTATTATCCTAAATGGGGACCCATGAAGGAGTAATCATTAAAGAATAATAAAAATTATTCAATAACAACCATAGCTAATCAACAAAATAGTTCATTCACTTACTGTGTAATTAAAGTAACATATATCATAAACATAACAAGAGTATTCCTACTATATCTACAATACATGTATGAAGAAGTGTCGACTCATAGACCTTCTAGTTAATAGTGAAAATATCCCAAGCACAATGTTACATGAACAAACAACTATATACAATAGTGTACCATCAAGCCACAACTTGCTTCTCCAAATAATGATATATCTCCTATGCACTACAAGAGAAGCCAAGGCAAGACTCCAAGAGTCCCAGCCACTAGCTTGAGTTATCAAGAGCTATTTATAACAAATAACAATGGCCTTTGAGCTTCCTCATGACTCTTTCACTTCCATGACTATTCATATTCTATTAATGACTCATTACATTCCATATGTGACTATTCACATTCCACATGTGTCCCTTGGACTTCATTACATACCATTTATTACATAAGACAAATTACAAATGAGACGGTGGCCTAATAAGACAAAACTGATAATGGGACAAATGCTCATCAAATTGATAAATCATTTTCTTCCTCATGGATTTCATTTGTAATGTAAGTGTTCCATACTCTGAACTCTATTGACATGGCTTTGAATTGAACTAGAAAGTCCCCTATGTAGTGCATCTTCACCTCCAGCGCCTTCATCGATATAGTCTTGGAGCTTGACTGTACATTATTCCACATGCAGGAAAGTTTCATATGAGTGTTAACTCTTGCGATGTTGTACTGTAGAATTTTTTCCTTGGTGACCTCCAAGCCTTCTTGTTTTGCCTTTGATTGTTTCAAGTGTTCTTATTGTGAGCATCCCATTATTTTGCATTAGAGGCTCGAAACCATTATGCAGTCAATTATAGGCAGCAGTATTACTAATTGAATTTTCTCCAAGATGCATGTAGTTGATGGTGAAGTCTCAGCTGGACTCTATCCATTTCAGTGGAAATCATGTCTTTATTTTCCAAATGTTTTTGGAGAATTTGGATGCATGGAAAACCACTCTTGAAGATGATCAACCACTATGTTCGCTACTTTAAGGATTTTTAACACTTATTGTGCTTTTTTATATATTCCAATGAGAGGATCCACCACTTTCTGTAAAGGTATCATCTCATCATATAATTATACCATGGTGTCCTCCACTGGCCTCAGCTCTTCCTACATGGTTGACTTCCATTCTATGTTAAAATTATGAAATTGTGGTAAAATTCCACTTTGGACATCTCACATGATGGATATAATTATTGCATTGAATTCCTCTTTTTGAGAGGACCAAAATCGACCTAAATATCACCTCGTTTGGATAAGAAGAAGTTGGTTTTTGAATTTATGAATCCACTCATGTACATTCGATCAGGTCGGCCTTATGCATATGTACAATTGGAAAATTTGGCCTCAACGTTAAGTGGACCCTCATGGAGCCTATAAATAGAAGAGACCTCAAGATCCTTTGGACACATTGATCAATCCATCTTCTCTTCTCTTCTATTATCTTGGTTCGCACAGGTTTGATGAAGAAAGTTAGCACAAGGGTTTGAAACTATAAGGTTGAAGCTCACACAAATCTAGGGTTTTGGTTTCTCAGTTATTGGTTGATAACTAAGAATTCCTTGCCCTGGATGTAGGCATAGAGTGGTCAAGGGTGTGTCTAGGAAGCCTGAGATGCTCGCACAGTAGCTTGAAGGGAGCGTCTAGGGTTTCTGAAGTAGATCAGGGAATTTGGTCCCTGGATGCACACACATTGTGGTCAAGGGTGCATCTAGGAATCCTCAGACTCTTGCACGGTAGATTGAAGGGTGTGTCTGGGGATTTGAGGTAGATCTAAGTGTATTTTTCCCCATACGTATGCATACATTTCACCAGGGAGCATCTAGTACTTCCATAGTCACTCGCACAGCTCTTCCTCCATGCATATGGGACTAAACGATGAAATTTCAATATTCTGAAGATTTCGCTCAGTGAAAATAGTGTTCGACATTAGGCTACAGATAGTGATAATACATTACAGTCCCCAGAATTGGGGTTTTTAATACAAGCATTTTTAGGTTCATGTCATGGATGTTCTAGATGTTGTGAAGATATGGATCATTGTACTCTCTTTTGTTGAATCATTTGATGACAATCTATAAGAAGAAGAATTTTCAAGGGTTTCCCCATAGTGGTATTAGAGGTGGATAGAAGAAAATCCATGGATATCACCTCGATGATGACACACTTGATGAAAGAAAGAAGAGGATGGTGGAAACCTAAAAGAATTCTAGGGTTTGAATAAAACCTTAGTCATCTTGATTATTAGGGTTTTATGAGGTTAGTCTTTTGAGATAAAACCAGGTTTATGGAATAGATATGAGATATGAAACTTAGCATGGTCAATGTGAATATGCTCAAGCACTTGTGAAAGATTTGATGAATACCTAGATGGGATAGTTCGTAGGAGACCTAGTTAGTTAATTGAAGGCAACATTGGTATTTGGACAATGGACATTGATGGCTCTTAGAAGGATGGAGAGGACCATCTCTCATTGAAGATAAGTATTTTTTGACCTATGATGCTTCTTATTTTTGTTTAGACTTGTATTATTCCTGATTATATAGATGTTTCTTCCTTCGTGATGAGATGTGATAAGTGGATCCTTCTTGAGGATCATTTGAAAAGCAAGAAAGATGGCTAGAGCTGGAAAAGGTAAAGAGGCACTATATGAAAATGTGACAATGTGCTACAAGTTGCCTATGTCTAATGAGAAGGTGCACAGGTATTTTAATACCACAAGGTATGCATGCCATGTTACATTGAAAGGCTATGTAAGCCCTAAGGTATGATGAGAATTCCTGTGACTCATGAAAATGATTTGAATTTATGTTTCCTATGATGAAATCGTGCACCTGGTATTGAACATTTTGATCTTCTTGAATTCTATGAGGCTACCTAATATTGATACATTGATATAATTGATGTTTGGCTAACATATATCTGTTGGATATCTTGATCCTATAAAAAAGGCTAGAACCTTGACTCTAGTAGATGATACTCTTGATACTTGACTTGTATAAGTCATAATGGATTTCACATAGAAGGATAGCTCATTGACTCTTTTTAATGATTGTGATGAACATGATGAAAGAATGGAAAAAAGAGTTGAAACTCTTGTTGTTTTCATAAAGTTCTATTGAATGACATTACTTGATAATATTGATAATGATAAGCATGGTAACCTTTATGATAGAGGTATACCTATGAGGTTGATACTCTAGATCTTCTTACTAACTATGGTCATGTCTTGATGTGATGAGTAACTATGGCATATGGTAAAACTGAATGCCCTAACTTGATGGATTGACTTGATATTGTTACATCTCTTTGATATCCTAATCACTCAAATCTAATCACCTTATCAAGGATTTATCTCATGATGATTATGACCATGATGGATATATGTTTGATTTTATGATATAACATATATGTTTTTGCATGACTCTAGTATAGATAGGTTGATGACATGAAAGAAGATAAATGAAGTGGATTCCCATTCAGAGGAGAATCTCTCCTCAAGATTCTTACTCACATTACCCTTTGCATTATATGTATATTATGTACTATTGAAGTATGATTTATGGGTATCTGAAATTGTTGATCTACATTAAAGGTCTGAACTAAGGTAAGATGGTTTTATCCCACTCAAAGCCTCAGTCACACAGAAGAAAGGCTAAAAGTACGACTATAGACTCCCAGACACACAGATGTGAGCTTAAGGGTGCGACCAAGGCACTAAAGATAAGTTTTGGGTTTTTCCAACCACCTTCGCTTGCATATCATCTTAAAGAGTGTGATTGGGGGTCCTAGATGCACAGAGGAAGGCTTATGGGTGTGACTATGCCTGCAGGTAACAGAAAAATGAATTTTTGTGCATGAAATCAGATGTCCACCTAGAGAATGTCAGTTCTATAAATGTGTAGCAGATAATAGAAAGATGTTAGAGAATGGAAGTTTGAATGTTTACTATAATCTGAATATGTAGACTGAACTTGTGTTTGCAAGTAACCAGAATACAGGTACCTCATTATATTTGAAATTTGTATTACAAGAGTTTGACATGATTTTGTTGATTGATATAGATGAGCAGTGTTGGGAGTTCTGACATGACTTATATTGGTATTTTATAATGTTTTGTATTGGCCTTCTCATTCTTAGAAATTGGTCTAAGTATTGACAATTGTATGCTTGGAACCTGCATGATTTATGCTTGGTATATGAATTTGCATCTAGTAACATAAATGGCTTGTATTATGATCACGAGAATGACTTAATCAGGTTTGATATTTCATGATATTAGATGAAGTCAAGACTTGATATTAGCTCTACTTATCATCTAGTCTAAAGAACTTGATACTGTGATATTGATGATTTTTATATTAATTATGATTCACATTGATTTATGAAAAGTTGAGAAAGTTGGTTTGGTAAAATGTTATGTTTGTAGAGATCAATGCATGAAGCAAGCTCCCCGAGTTCGCTTTTACTGTTATCTGGTGAAGCCAGGATGATCTTTTGTTCCAAACGTCTACTTCAAAAATGTTCCAAGGTATGACTTTGGTTTTTGTTTTATGTACTGATGGTCTACTATTGATGGGTGATGAGCCTCTGATGATCTAAGTAAGAGAGATATTGGAACACTTAAATTGTTCACTCACATTCACAATGCTAAGAAACATTGATGTTTCTTATATATATAATATATATATATATATATATATATATATATATATATATTTATTATAATATATATATATATTATATATATATAATAATATATATTATATATATATATATACATATCAATAATGGATGATGATGTTACAAGGCTGACAATTCTCATTTATAGGAGTTGACTGGCCATGAGCTTAAAGACACATCTTTTAACTAATGCCTCTTCAAAACTAATAGAGTAACTTATTTAATTATTTAGTAATTATTTAATTTAATTTTATTTATTATTATTTTAATATTTCATCATTTATTTTTATTTTATATATATAGAGAGAGAGAGAAAGAGAGAGAGAGAGTTATGAATATTTAAGTCATAACATTTTCTCTCCCTTAAAAATGGTTTGCCCTCAAAGCATAAGCAATGTTGGTTGTTGCTGAAGAAAACCTTTTTTTCTCCCATGACTAGTCTTCCTATATATATATATATATATATATAGATAGAGAGAGAGAGAGAGACAGAGAGAGACAGAGAGAGAGATTTATGAATATTTAATTCATAACATTATCTCTCCCTTAAAAATGCTTTGCCCTCAAAGCATAGGAAAAGTTAGGTGTTGCTGAAGAAAATGTTTTGTCTCCCATGACTAGGCTTCCTCTAAAAAAAAATTCCATTTGATAAGGTAATCCTTAATAGTATTTGATCATAGTACCTTCTCTCTAGTAGTGAGGATGCCTTTTGGTTCTAAGATATCCTTCCTTCTTTGTCAGTCTCAGGTATCTTTGTTTGAGTTGTTTGATTTTTCCCTAGTATGTTTTTGGGACTTAATACATGGAATGTGTTGTGGATTTGACAATTGTATGGTAGCTTTAGTCCATAAGCCACACTACTTATTTTTTATTATTATTTGGTATGGTCCATAATATTTAGCAGATAACTTATTTTTCCCTTGTTTTAATGATAACTTCTTATAGGGTTGAAGCCTAACAAAGACCTAATCTCCTTCTTTGAATTCTCTTTCAGTGTGGTTCTGGTCAGCTTGTTGCTTCATTCTATTGCATGCCACAATTAGATTTTCTTTTAACAAGTTAATAATTCTTTGGTTTTCTTCTAAGTGGTCCTTTACTACGTGTACCTTAGAATCGAGTAGCGCAAAATCCTTCCACCTGCGTGATTCATAGCCATCTAGTTCTTTAAAAGGCGTCATTTTAGCCTAAGTATGATAGGTGGTATTCTACCACCATTTTGTCAGGTGTAGCCCTGAGACCATTTATTTTGTTTGTTGGTGACGAAAAAACAAAGATATGTTTCCGATAATTTATTTACTATTTCAGTTTGACTATTCTTTTCAGGGTGATAATTTGAACTCCTGTTGAGTGATATTCCTGCTTGGTGGTAGAGATCCTTCCAAAAATTGCTTTTAAATTTTGCATCTCTATCACTCACAATAACCTTGGGAAAACCATGTAGTCTATAAAAATTTTTACAAAACACATCCGCAATTTGCTTAGTAGTGTCAATTTTTTTTATTTCCATGAAGTGGGCATATTTGGTGAGTCTATCGACATGACAAATATGTTGTCCTTTCCCTCAGAGATAGGTAGTCCTTCAATGAAATCCATCATGATTTCCTCCCATTTTTTATTTGGAATATGTAGTGGGTGTAGTAAGCTAGGGGTTGGGATATTTTCACTCTTATTTATCTCACAAACATCACATTCGACGACACATTTTTGGATTTCCTTACTCATACCCTTCCAATGGAATGATTGTCAAATGTTGTAGTAAGTTTTGAAGAATATGACATGCCCAACGGCAGGAGAACTATGAGATTCCCTTAGAATTTTCATTCTAAATTTGGATGATGTGATTAGGTAAATTCTAAATTTGTACCATAATATGTCATTTTTCCATTCAAAATTGGCATATTGACTAATATTTTAAATCATAGAGCAATAGTCCAAATCTTTGGCATACTCAACCTGTATTTCATCTAAGCAGTCAGGAACAACCGTAAAGGTGATGCATGTTGTGTTTTCATCATCCTTTCGTGAGAGTGCATCAGCTATGACATTTTCCTTTCCTTTTTGGTGTAGTATTTCTAGGTCGAATGCTGAAAGTTTCTCCATCCACTTTTGTTTTTTTTTTTACAATGTTTTTGTTGAAGTAGGAATTGAAGACTATTATGTTCAGTTCATATTGAGAACTTACTTCCGAGCAGGTATTGTTTCCATTTAGTTAACGCATGTATGATAGCAGTCATCTCCTTTTGGTAAGTTGATTTCAATCTTTCCCATTTGTTAAGCTTCTTGCTCTCGAAGGCTATAGGGTGGTTGTTTTTCATTAATACTCCTCCAATTATGAACCTTGAAGCATCACTTTGAAACTCCTTGTCCTTTCTCACATTTCTGGTATATGCCTTATTTGTTTTATCCCAACTTAGTATAACAACTTGTTTTTCTTTATTTTGATTCAAAGGAACTGCTTCTTTGCTTGATGTGTCTTTCTACAGATTTTGCCTCTTCTAGTTCAATGTAATAGGTACATTTAGGTTCCTCAAGTTGTAATACTTTTGCATATGACTAAGAGTATTCTGATATCCTCTTTGGTATTCTTTAGTTTGAACAGCCCATGGATCGTTGCTTTCAAGTACAAGTTGTTTATCACTTGGTATGAAAGAATCTTTAGAAAACTGATCTTTTTCTGTCAAAAAGGTAGGCAACTCATCTTCTTCAAAGAAGTGATTTTCTTCCACAATCTCTTCTTCATCTTCTTCCTCGCCTTCAATATAATTTTTTTGAAATGGTGCTCTTACTTGTCCTTGAGGATCTTGATTTCGCTGCTCTTTCTATCTATTTCTGAATTGCTATTATTGTTGGCCACGAAAGTTCGGATTCCTAACTGAAGGCTCCGCTCGTCGATCAGTGATGGATATTATATCCATCATTCTCTCCATGGTTTTGCTTAGAGTGTCCAGCTTTACATCTGAAGATGATGAAGGTTCTTCTTTAAACACAACTTTCTTCTCAGTCCTCTCGGGCTTTGATTTAGACTTCTTGATAAGCAGATTATCTTGGACACTCACTGCATTTTTCTGCATTTCTTCAAGAGTAGCAGGGTCTCTTTTTTTGAGCTAATGTGCCATGCCTGGGTCAAAGGCATCGGGATAATGGAGAAGTGCTAGACCAGGTGGACACTTCATATCTTCAGGAATAGAATTGTATACCAAATTAAATCTTGTTGTAAATTCTTGAACTATCTCATTTGCATTTCTTTTCATTGAGTTATGCTCAGCCAATATCTACAATGAATTCTTCTTCTCTTGCCAACAAGCTAGGAACAGCTAAATCAACCTCTGTGATTTATTGACAGAATTAGAAGCTAGGTTGTGAAACCACTTGTTCACATCTTCTAAAATGCTTTGAGCTATTATTCTCATCTTAAGATCATCTTCATCAATTTCTTCCAGGTCAATAAAATCTATCAATTTATCAACATGGTGTTGAGCTATGATTTTTGAACTCCCACCAAATAGAGGAAGTCTTTGACCATAGTTTTGAGGTAAAGAAACAAGTTGAGCAGGTAGTATGAGGGGTACAAATCCTACCATGACTGTTGGAGGTGGTGGCGGTACTACAATGGGTTGTGTAGGTAAAGATGATGATATTGATGGAGGTGGTGGAAGAAAGGATGACATGGTTGAGGTACTTGGAGATCTAATAGAGGTACTTGGAGGTGTAGTGGATGTATTGGGGGTGCAGTGGAGGATGAGACAACAATTAGTTATTCAAGTTGATACTAAATGTAGGCTTTTTTAGTAGTAATTGAAGCTGGTCAGCAAGACTTTGAAGTTTTTCAAAATTCAACCACAACGCATGATCAACTCTAGCAGATAGAGATTCTGAAGAATGAGAATGAGATTCAAATTGAATAGGTTCAGATATTACTTCAGAAATGCAAGACTCAGATTTTGACCTTGAAAGGAACAACTCTAACTTAGTATCAAAGGAAGTTACTCAAAAACAAATAGATTTCTAGGTAGAGAAGTTGTTCTTTTAATTTTTCAAACTACACTTTTAGTGAAAGGTAATTTAAGTTTTCTGAGTAATTTTTTAGGATCTTCAACAATAAGAGGTGGATTTGGGTTAGGATTTGACCTGGTATGTCTTTTAGAAGCCATAATTTTGTCTCACCTTAAGATTGATGAAATTTGTAAAATAAACCTATGTTTGGATACTAGAAATTGTCAACCATAGAACTAGCTCTCTTGAAATCTCTAAGTAACTCCCAGGAATGATATATCATTCATTTCCCTGGCAACGGTGCCAAAAATGTTAGCCTCTACACTTTCCTAGGCAGAGGAAGAGATTGAAAGAGTTAACCTTGAACCACTTTTAGCTTAGTAGCTAGCCCTACTAAGCCCAAGAGGGATCTCTCAAAGTTTTTATCAATGAATAGCTTTAAAGAACAAATTTTTTAGGCTATATATGCATGTTTGTTTGTGTTTTTGTGAATTTGATATTTTAGGGTTTGTTGGACTAGGGTTTAGAGCTAGTGATTAGGTCTAGGATTTAGGAATGCAGGAACAAGCATAGAAAGTAGCTAGGTAACAAAAGGCTATGGTGTACTTTAAATATTGTCAATGTAGTATAGATTAGAAAGTTTTGAAGAGACTAATGAGCATATGTAGGTATGAGTTCATTAGCTTTTAGAAGAAATAAACACAACTATGAACACCACATAAATAGAGCTTGAAATCAAGAATCGTGTCTATTTTAATGCAAGGTAATTCATAGAAAGAAGACAAAGCATGTGAAGAAATATGATTTAGCCACTAGGAATTGATAGAAATATTAAACAAACACCATACACTCACAGAACTAGAGTTCCTGAAAAACAGCTGCAACTGCTCCTATATTAGCTGAAAATATCATAACATACAAGCCTCCTCCACAAAAGTCCAACCCTTCTCTCTAAATGAGAAAGAGTACATATAGACTCAACTGAACCACTGTCCCACCTTCAGGAGTTGAATTCCTAGGTGGTGGAACTGATTGCAAGATTCTCTCAACCAATGGGTGAGAATGAGAAGGTCAAATACAAACACTTCTTGTAGACTTTGATTTTTTATTATACTTCTTTAATGAGGCCTATTAAACATAAAACACAACATATCATGTGAATTTATTCATGCCTACATCATCTAACTTCGAACCAAGTTCAATTACATCAAGAGTTTTGACTTTGACCAAGTCAAACTGGAAACTAGTAAATTTACATAGTGAAATTTAAAATAAAAAACACAGGAAATTGCAGAAGCGCAGTGCCGAATTTGATCCCACTTTAAGGTGCCTTCCAAAGGTCCAAATGAAGATCTAAAAGAACGATCAACTATATTTTCAATTCTAGTTTCTAGAACACCTTGAATTTGTGAAAATGACCCATGGTAAGACCTTCAAAAATGCAATCTCCCAAGGTCGCTCTAGAAGTGCAGCGCCTGTCAAAAAGAGGTCCAGAAAGCTGACTTTTGGTCATGTTTTCCTTTTTTCTCAAAAATTAGGCTCCGTCTAGAAAATTTGAAGAAATTTGTTTTGATAGGATGCAAAGGGCTTTCCAAACATGCAATCCATTCCTGATTTGGATGTGTGAGGAAAAAGCTTAGCACCAACGCGTTGCGCTTTTGTGACTGGCCAAATTTCTCCATAAGGCACTAAAATTTCCAAAAAACCAAAAATGATCAAAATTTCTTCAAAATTAGTTAAGATCTATAAAATGAGGTATATTAAGCCCTCATGGATGCTTCATCAACCATCTCCAAGTTGCCTTCATCATTTTGGTATTTTAGGGCTTCTTTGAGCTTGTTTTCAAGATGTTTGACCTTGACATTGCAAATCATATTCTGGGCCTGGTAGTGATGTGCCATGTGCCTTAGTAGCTGATTGTCTCTATTGGCCTTGTCTAGAAGCTTCTCTAAGTGGTCATTTACCTTTTCTAACTAGTACTCTCTGTCTTGATTGACTTCTAAGGCAATTTTATCTTCTAACTCTAGTCCCTCACCCAGTTTTCCTCCTCTTTTAATGCCTTCTTAAGACCTTTGGTTCCTAGCCACTTTCTCTTACCTTGTTCTGGAGTTCCTTCAAGCTCATTGATTTCCAAGACTGCTTTTCCCTTGCCTGCTTGCTGCAATAATTTAGCTTGCTCCTTTTCCATGATTAGTTGTTTTGCCTTCAGTTGACTATTTTCTTGTTCTAAGAATGAAACAACAAATCTTGCCCTTGCCATGCTATACATGATTTCTCTGATCTGATAATCCTTCTCTTTGATGATATACTGCATGTTTGAAGTCCCATTTTCTGCTTCTAATTCAACCAACTCAAACTCATGCTCAACCAAATCTTTATCTCGCACTGGTGATCCATGTTTTGCTAATGTAGAAGGCTTGGCCCCCTTCTCACCATCAGAAGCAAACACAAGCCTCTTTCCTCTTTTGTACATCCTAGTCACCTCAGGTTTAGGTGCTTTAGGAATTTCTCCATTTGTTGTGTTGGCATGTTAGAAAGCTGAAGTGCCACATTGGATTCATGCCATTTCAAAGCTGTCTCCAAGAAAGATTCCCATGTCATATTCTTCTTTGCAAGTTGATGAAGTACTACAATATTGATCACACTATGATGAAAGAGTTTAGGATAGTGTTCTTTGTTCTTCACTTGTACCTTCTCTGACATCTTGGAAAGGTTCCTACATAGATAATTGCACATGTTTAGAGTTTTCTAAGCTGTAAAGTGCATTAGAATCCGGATGTGATAGGAATATAGTCAAGAGAACCTTCCTTCACATGTGAATAATTTCATGATAACTTTCATCAATGGATCATACTTCTCCAACAAGTACCTGAAAGGCATGATATGAGTATGGGTTTCCCTGTATGGTGTTTTCAAGAAAGATATATAATGTACAAGATCTAGGTTCATCCCCTTGAATCAGTATTCACCATGATTTGGCATCCCTGTAACAAGTGAAATAGAAGCCACTGAAAATGTGAACTCAACACCAGTAATAATGGCACTTTCACCTTTCGTATGAGTAGCAATCCAATCTATCAACTACTCATGGAAACCTACTTCACACACCCTTTTGCAAAAATCTAGACAATTCACATCTTCAAAACACTGCTTGATAAAGGGTGATGAATTGTTCTCATTGTAGTTGGATGGTTCATATCTGAGAATTTTGCCTCCTTTGTGGTGTTTCTTCCTTTTTGGTGAATATTCTCCTTCCATGATGACAAAAACCCTAGCAGTAGAAAAATGAGAAAAAACTGTGAGGGATGAATGAAAAATGAAATTATGGGTAGGTGGAGTGGAAAAAATGGCAAGGGGAATAGTAGGAGGTGGATATGGACTATGAAAAACTTATGAACAATAAAGGAGGTGATGTGAAGGAATGGAATATTTGTGAAAAAGGAAAAATAGGGTTTCTAGGAAAACTGTCTAAATTCCATAGGAATGAGCTAGGGTTTCATTTTTGGTGAAGTAGTTTAGTTGTTTGTAGTTAGTTCAGTGGTTCAAGATGTATATTAAACATTTGTAGAGTGTAGTATGAGGTTTTACATGTTTAAACTTATGAAAAGTAGATGGCCATCATCAACTGTAATATTCCTAATTAGCCATGGCTAATTGGAATATTCGATTTTGTTCGATTTTTGCCTTCTATAGTTATTTGTAAATAAAAAGTGAGGAAGGGGGACATAACTCACTTTTAGAATAAAAATTCACTTCCTAGTAGCACAACATTGTGACTTAAAGAGGAGCCAAGGGGGCCAAAAGGGGACACAGAAATGGAGCCCACGTAGACACATGGAGGAACTGCACAGGAGGAAAGGAACACGTGGCAAGAGGGGAATCACACAGGAGGAGGTGAGCCTTGGGATTAAGAGAGGAAAAGGCTATAAAAGAGAAAGGAACCCCCTCATTTTGATCATTCTAGTTATAAGGATTTGTGATAGTCATTTCGACTTAGAGCACACTGGTTGTTTAGCTAGCCTACAGCACTATTTAGTGCATTGAGTGTCTCCATTCGAAGATCTCACCCTTAGCCCCGGGGGACTTCGAGTGCCTGCTCGGGCAAGGTATTTCCATTGGCATTCTAGCATTAGTTTCATTAGCATTTCAGCAACAGTTTCATTAGCATTTCAATAGCAGTTTCATCAGCGTCTTTGAGGAACTACGTAGAACCCCAAGGGGGTGATTTTTGGGGGTCGGCCATTTCAAAAAAACTTTCTGGGTTTTCTGGGTTTTTCTAGTAGAGTCTGATTCCAGAGTTTCAACCTTTTCTGAGGAGGGGAGCAACCCCAATTCCTCATTTGATTTCCACCAACAGCACGGCAGTTTTCCAGTAGCTAGGACACAGAACAGTGTGAGGCCATTCCAGGAAAGCTTTCTGGGTTTTTCTGGGTTTCTTGAGTAGAGCCCAAATCTAGAGTTTTAGCTTTTCCCGAGGAGGGGAGCAACCCCAAATCATCATTTTTTTTCTAGCAGCAACATCCACGCATACAAGCCATTCTTGTCATTCTGAGAGTATTTCTTCACTTGCCTTGTGCAAGTCGAGGTGCCATCTATCTAATCACCTCTTGCACTCATTTATTGCTTAGTATAATAAAATGGCTTAGCATTTCTCGCTGCATTTCTTGTGTATCTACTTATATTCCCGGTTTACATTATTATATGTTGTTCCACTGTTATTTTATCACTTCTGGGTTATTATATCATTTGCACATATTGGTTGGAGTTTTTGCTGGGGTTTGAGGAATATTCTGGGTTAGAAATATTACAGTGGTATCAAAGCATAGATCTGGCTCAACCTGTGGAGCTAGCAATCTATGACACCGAGGGAAAAACCCTATATCTGTTACAAAGGTCAGAGATACAGAGACACTAGGCGTAGGTTGGAGAACACTTACGGAGAGGGAGATTGTGTTCCGATGGTGGACGCAAAACAGGAGGAGCCTATGGTGGACATGGAGTAGGAGGATCCAATGGCAGATGATGATGGGAAGAGATTTGCAAATATGCTCCTCAAATCCATGTAGGATCTGTCAAGGAAGATTGAGGTGATGGGGCAGAGATTCACAGCAGTAGAGGCTAGACAGCGTGAGAGCCCACAGGTTTTTCAGGTTGGTGAGGGATCGAGTGCATCCCACCATTTGCCAGAGTAGCGTGATACTGCGTAGCAGGTGGTCTCACATGTCCCTACACGCTCTACCATGCCCACTTTCTTAGGAGCCGACATAGGGGCAGTAGCCCAGCAAGAGGCAGAGCCCGGACATATGGGTGCTTATTTTGCAGAGTACCAGGCCTACGGGTAGGAGTTCAAGGAAGCCCTCTCATTCAGAGATTTTGTTTAGCTCCAGCAGGATAGTAGACCCCGCGACCATCATAGAGGGTACTGGCATTACCATGATGGTGACACCCACCGTGCAGCGAGTAGATTCCACTTGCCTATGTTTGATGGTTCATCAAACAGTCGACAAAGTCTTGGGTGGAGAAGCTGGACATTTATTTCCAGCTTAACCAGATGTCGGAGACAGAGGCCATCAAGGTGGCAACATTGCATTTGGATGATGAGGCCCATGATTGGTGGTTTCATGGGATGGTTACACTAGGTTTCTCCACAGTGACGACATATGTCGATTTTACTAGGAGACTGATGGAGCAATTTGATCAGAGGGATCCACAGTAGCATTTTGTTGAGCTAACAAGGCTCAAACATATAGGGAGCCCAGAGACCTACATTGTTGATTTCTTGAGGGTCTCTATGATGGTGCCAGACTTATCCATGGCACGGAGCGTCTATATGTTTCTTGAGGGGTTAGAAAATCCACTTCGGGGTTTAATACGATCCACTAAACCATCCACACTCCAGGATGCTATCAGCAGGACCCGGGACTTACAAGATGTCTTACCCAGGATCCGGACACCTTACCCCCAGAGGCAGACTTTTCAGTCTAAGGGGAAGGATGTGAGGATTCCTCCTCCAAAGGGGAATCCAGGACGAGTACAGCTTGACGATGATGCCAGGAGGGAGCTGAAGAAGAAGCGGTTGTGCTTCACCTGTCAGGAGCCATGGGCACCAGGACATAGATGTGTTGCTGGCAAAGCACATTTTATTAAGGTCTTCTCCGAGAGTAGTGGAGAAGAGGATGACGAGGAGGATGTCGAGGCAGGAGATAGCCATGCCATATAGGGACCTTTGCCACCTCCACCACCAGCAATAGGTGGGGCACCTTTTGCACCCACCGAAGGGGCCCTTGCAGCATTGCGAGGAGTTCCCAAGTATCTGATACTACGCGTACGAGGGACAGTATGTGGCCAACGCGTATCAGTTTTGGTTGACAGTGGGGCAACCCACAACTTCGTCGATGCACAGATGGTTGAGCAGAGAGGTATTCAGACAGAGAGGTTTGATGGGTTTCCAGTATTGGTCCCAGGATATCAAACCAAGACGTGTGCTCGTTATGTTCTAGAGCTTTCAGTGATGATGGGCACCTAACATTGACTGGCCACTTTTTCATGGTCGATATTCCAGACACTAACATGATACTAGGTGTTCAGTGGCTCATCACTCTTGGGAAGGTCACGATAGATTGGAAGACCGTGGAGATGGAGTGGGATGATGAGAACACGGGGAGGCATGAGAAGATATGAGGACAGCACACATATCCGCCTCAAACTATTTCAGCTCATCGAATGGAGGCAGTCTTTTGAAAGGGAGACATAGAGTGGGTAGTAGAGCTGCGTGCATCAGAGGCAGGGACTACAGGGCGGACAGTACATCCAGAGATACAGTCCATCCTTGACTAGTATGCCATAGTGTTTGGGGATATTCCGCCAGGAAAGCCACCGGAATGGGGGTTTGAGCACACTATCGAGCTTGAGCAGGGCATCCAAGCAGTGATCACCACCCCCTATAGGCACCCCAAGGCCTATCGATATGAGATTGAGTGGGCTATCCAGGAGTTGCTGTCTCTTGGGCACATTCGACCGAGCACGAGTCCTTTTGCTTCTTTTGTGGTGTTGGTGAAGAACAAGGACGGTACATTGAGGATGTGCATCGACTACCGAGTGAGGACTGATCACAACAGCCTCAAGTTCTTTTTGGAGCAGAAGCAGCTACAGGAGAGGCAGCAGAAGTGGATCAGTAAGAACCAATCATATGAATTTGACATTGAGTATGTCAAGGGTAAGAACAAAGTGGTGGCAGATGCCCTTTCACGTAGACCAACCACGTTGTCTCTTATGAGCTTGGATATAGATTGGAGGGCTCGACTCTTAGTAGAGTACTCCAAGGACAGGTTTGCATGTGAGGTTCTGGATGGGCAGGTGGTAGATGACAGGTGCAGGGTGGTCGATGAGATCATCTATTACAGGGACTGGATCTTCTTGACTGAGGGGTCTCAGCTCAAGAAGAAGATACTCTAGGCATCACATGATTCACCTTTGGCAAGACATCAGGGGTTTAACAAAACCTACAGGGCCATTAGAGAGAGGTCCTCATGGAAGGGCCTCAAGGAGGACGTACTCCAGCACATCCGAGAGTGCGATGTTTGCCAGAGGAATAAGGGAGAGATGAGCCATCCTGTGGGTTTATTACAGCCTCTTCTCATTTCAGAGGGGAAATGGGAGAGTATTTCGATGGACTTCATCACAGGGTTGCCCATGGTATAGGGAAAGGATTATATCTTCGTCATCGTTGATCGACTAACAAAGTACGCACATTTTTTTGCCATATTCACACACTATACAGCAGCACTGGTGGCCGCGTTGTTCTTCAGAGAGATCTTCAGGCTACACGGTCTTCCTAAGACCATCATCACTGACAGGGACAGCTGTTTCATGGGCGGGTTTTGGCAGGAGCTTTTCCGGTTGGTGGGGACGGAGTTGACACCGAGTAGCAGTTATCACCCACAAACAGATGGGCAGACAGAGATAGTTAACAAGTGGCTGGAGGGCTACTTGTGTAACTATGTCAGTGGGCAGCAGCGAGCATGGTTGAAATGGCTGCATCTGGGGTAGTACTGCTACAATAATTTACATCACATGTCCATTGGTATGTCACCATTCTCTGCCTTATATGGGTATCATCCTTTATCTTTTTTTGAGGTGATGTTTGACGATAGCAGGGCTCCTAGAGCCAAGATTTGGATCCAAGAGAGTCAGGATATCCTCCGAGCTCTCAAGGATTACATGGCTATAGCACAGAACCAGCAGAAGTTGTATGCCGACAGGGGTCAGGTGGAGAGGCAGTTCGAGGTAGGAGACATGGTCTACTTATGATTACAGCCATACCGACAGTCATCATTGAAGCAGAAGGGGGCCAAGAAGCTCAAGCCCCACTTTTATGGGCCATACAGGGTGATACGTAGGATTGGACAGGTTGCATATGAGTTGAAGCTACCCCAAGGCAACAAGATTCATAACATTTTTCATTTATCATGCCTGAAGAAGGCATTTGGGTAGCAGGTGAGAGTGACAGATGAGCTACCACCCATGGATGATGAGGGGCATTTGGTATTGCAGCCGGAGGCTATCATTGATACCAGGGAGAGGCAGCTGCAGAGCAGGACAATCCGGGAATTCTTAGTGAGGTGGAAGAATTTTCCAGATGAGGATGCCACTTGGGAGAGTGAACAGATCTTACAACATCCATCACTTCAGTTGCTTGAGGACAAGCAACATTTTGCCGGGGGAGATTGCAATATTCCTAATTAGCCATGGCTAATTGGAATATTCGATTTTGTTCGATTTTTGCCTTCTATAGTTATTTGTAAATAAAAAGTGAGGAAGGGGGACATAACTCACTTTTAAAATAAAAAGTCACTTCCTAGTAGCACAACATTGTGACTTAAAGGGGAGCCAAAGGGCCCAAAAGGGGACGCAGAAATGGAGCCCATGTAGACAAATGGAGGAACTACGCAGGAGGAAAGGAACACGTGGCAAGAGGGGAATCACACAAGAAGAGATGAGCCTTGGGATTAAGAGAGGCAAAGGCTATAAAAGAGAAAAGAGCCCCCTCATTTTGATCATTCTGGTTATGAGCATTTGTCATAGTCATTTCGACTTAGAGCATGCTAGCTGTTTAGCTAGTCTGCAGCACTGTTTAGTGCATTGAGTATCTTTGTTCAGAGATCTCGCCCTTAACCCTGGGGGACTTCGAGTGCCTACTCGGGCAAGGTATATCCATTGGCATTCCAGCAGTAGTTTCATCAGCATTTCAGCAGCATTTTCATCAGGGTCTTTGAGGAACTGCGCAGAACCCCAAGGGGGTGATTTTCAGGGGTCGGCCATTTCATAAAATCTTTCTGGGTTTTTTAGTAGAGTCTGATTCTAGAGTTTTAGCCTTTTCTGAAGAGGAGAGCAGCCCCAAATCCTTATTCGATTTCCACCAACAACATTGGCACAACAGTTTTCCAGCAGCTGGGATGTAGATCAGTGTGAGGCCATTCCAGGAAATCTTTGTGGGTTTTTCTGGGTTTCTTGAGTAGAGCCCGAATCCAGAGTTTCAGCTTTTTACGAGGAGGGGAGCAGCCCCAAATCATCATTAGTTTTCTAGCAGCAATAGTAGCACAGCAACAGCATCCACACAGAGAGACCATTCTTGTCATTCTTATAGTATTTCTTCACTTGCCTTGTGCAAGTCGATGTGCCATCTATCTAATCACCTCTTGTACTCATTTATTGCTTAGTATAATAAAATGGCTTAGCATTTCTTGCTGCATTTCTTGTGTATCTGCTTATATTCCCGATTTACATTATTATATGTTGTTCCACTGTTATTTTATCACTTCTGAGTTATTATATCATTTTCACATATTTGGTTGGAGTTTTCGTTGGGGTTCGAGGAATATTCTGGGTTAGGAATATTTCATCAACCCTAGCATCATTTCATGACAAATTGACTAGAAACCCTAAATGAAGAAATCTTTAGCTTTGAATTCATCTTGAAAAATAAAAAGGTGAGTAAGATGATGTACTTACTTGCAGATGAGTCTAGGTTTGCAAGAAAAACAATTTTCAAGCTTTAAATTTCGATTTGGGTGAGTTCTGGGCGATTTTGAGCTACTCTGGCACAAGTGCAGCACAATCTATGGAAGTGCAGCGCAATGTCCAGAAGCGCAGCACCGGCCTCAGAAGCACAGCGCAATCTTTGGAAGTGTAGCGCTTGTTTTTTTTGCTAATTTTGCTTAAAACCCGACATTTTCTAACCAATGGGAGGGAGAGCTCAATGCACAAGGAAGAATAAGAGGTAATAAAATTAGTTTGCGGCTTTTTTGTTTATATAGGCAAGTTAATTTCCTCTTTGAAAAGAAATGGGCCCCACAAACCGTTTGAAAAACTGATTTTTCACCTTTAAAACTGAGTCACCTTAGAAAGCTGAAACCTGGGCTGAATTTTCACTTTTTGAACACTGGAACTTCTTCTCATGCAGCCTTTCAAACTTAAATCATGATGAACTTGTGAAAACTCAACAAGTTAATGTTAAAGAGCTACCTTTCATGCTCTATTCAATGCTAGATTTACACATGATAATGATGGACCTTGAAAACCCTAATGACCTAATGAAAAAAAACCTAAAACTGAATGGAATGATGATGATGAATGATATAAGGAAAACTTGCTTTTATTATGACACCTTCATCTGAATGAGATAGGTGACCAACATATGTGACTTTCCAAAAAGACTAAACTCATTCCTAGACCAACTAAACAGTAACCAAATTTTACTTTGTAAACCTAGTGACATGGTAAAATTTGATTTTGAGACCCCTTGATAGACTTGGTAAAAGTATATTTGATCACTGGCGACAAGCAAACAAGGCTGACACTAACACCTGGAAGTTGGCTAGTGCATTTGTTAAACCAAATGGCATTACCTTAAATGCATAGTGCCCTTCGTGACTTCTGAATGCAATATTTTTGACATCTTCTAATCTCACTTGAATATGATAATAACCAGATCTCAAATCTAATTTTGAGACATATTTTGTGCCATGGAGCTTGTCTAGAATCTCATCAATGAATAGAATAAGAAATTTATGTTTACTATTAATTTTTTTGAATCCTTTATAATCTATACAAAATTGGCAAGATCCATCTTTCTTCCTGACCAATACTATTGGTGCAGTGTATGGACTTCTATTTTTCTTAATGACGCCATGCTTTAACAGATCTTGTATTAATTGTTATATTTTTTATGATAATGTGGGTAGAGATATGGCTTTACATTTACTTGTGTTGAATCTGGTTTGACTTCAATGATATGTTCAATTTTCCTTTCCAGGGAAATTTCATCGGTAGACCTTGAAAAACCTTCTGATATTTCTGGATTAGGCATGAAACTTCAAACTATTGATGAACCCCTTCCATCAATAATAACTCTAATTGTTGACATTGTGCAATGAATACTAGGGATCCCTTGCGAATAAGCTTTTTCATTTGCTAAGAATAAATGACTTGGGTAGGGGGGCTTGGAACCCGAACAACTTATACTTACTTCCATCCATTTTGAACTTAATGAATTGTTTTTGGTGATTTGTTGAATACGTCCCTAGTGTTTGCAACCATTGTACTCCTAAGACGGTGTCTACTCCTCCTAAAGGGACCATATAAAAACTAGACTCCACTTCATATTCATTCGACTGCATTTTAACTTTATGTCACTTTCCTACTCCATCTATCTGTTTTCCATCTGCCACCATAACTTTTAAATTTACTATAGGGTAGGCAAAAAAGTTATGTCTTTTTGCAACATTGACATCTATAAAGTTGTGCATACTTACTGAATCGATTAAAATGATAACATTTTGTTTCTTCGTATGTCCTTTAAGCTTCAGTGTTTGTGGTTGAGTTATCCCTGTGATGGCTACCAAAGAAATTTGTGGCATATTCTCTTCTTTTGGACCTGGATTAGCGGTCTCTTTTTCTTCATTGTTTTCTTCATCGAAGTTGTCTTCTAAAGATTCTTCTTCTTGTTCTTCTTCACAATTGTAAATTTTTTGCGTTTTGCATCTATGCCCTGAGGAATATTTGTCTTTGCATGTCTAACAGTTTCCATCCCTTTTTCTTTCAACATTTGACTGTTATTTTCCTCCATTGCGCATTGGTGGTGGAACATACTTATCAGTGGTTTTTGAAGACAATTTACTTGACTTCCCTTTCAGGTAGTTGTTTGATTTTTCATTACTGGCATATGGCGCTTTATGGAGTTTATATTTTCGCTCAATAATTATTGCTACATGTCTAGATTCTTCAATGGTTTGGCATTTATATAGTTTTAATTAATCCCGAATATAATCCTTAAGGCTACATCGATACATTTTTAGCAGCTCTTCATCTGAGAATCCCATTTTCCTTATAGCTAATAGTTCACACTAATGGGTGTATTTGCTTACTAATCCTTTTTGTTTAAGTTGAACAAATTTTTCGTAAAAATCATCTTCTTCTTCTCATGAAACATTTTTAGCAGGGCATTTTTATAATTTTCCCAATTGAATGAACGAGTTTCACATTTGTTGGACCACCATATGAACCAATCATATGCTTATGCTTATAGGTTGTTGGATGTGGTCATGACCTTCTCTTGTTCACCTACTGGTGGGTTTTTCCGAAAATGGCGTCCATTTTATTTACCCATACAATGGTGCCTTTATGGTCCTTACCATCATACTTAGGTAATTCTATTTTAATTTTAAGGTAGTATCTATCGAGAAACTTTGCATGGTACTGACTTCCTTTGAACTTTATATGCGGTATTTGTGGCTTTTCGTGCATTGACGAAAATTCATGACTTGGAAAAATTTCGCCTTCCAGAGCCTTTGGACTATGCGTAGTGGAGGGATTAAAAGGCGGATTGGCTCCACCCATATACTGACTCATCATGCTCTTTATTTCTTTGATATTCTCTACCATTTGGTCTTGGTCCTTCTCGAATTCATCATTCTTTCTTTTGACATTTTCAAGGCGCATGTGCATTTTGTCGAGTTCTTCTTAAAATTTCTTCAAATTGTCATCATTATTCCCCATTTTGTTCTTCTTTTTCCTAGTAGACATTTTTTTAATAATTTATTTTATTTTATTTTATATAATAATTAAATAATTAAATTTATTTATTTATGTTAATCTAATTTATAAGGTAACTATAATGTAATGCTCATTGAGCCTGATTGTATATTAATTATGAAGTATCGAAATATATATATAGATCGACCAACCTTATACTTAAACCAAGCTTGTACAAATCGTCGCCAGGGATCACAATTCACATTCGTTGACCATTTGACCTAGGTTACGAGGCTTGACAGCGGGGGGACAGTAGCGGTTTTTTTTTAACTGTGTATTAGTTTGTTGGACAACGAGAAGGAAAGATGTGACGATGGTGATTAGAATGTCAAGGAAGAGGTGAAATAGTGTTTGGAGGAGTTGGTAATTGCATAGAGTGAGTCAAGCATCGATAGGTTTATGTGGACGCAGCAGTCATTGGCCCAAAACACAGGAGGTTTGACATGTCGTTTGTCGAGTGGCGGAAGCACAATTATTTCTATGAGTGGAGAGACATGATGGCTGCGTTGATGGAAACGAGGGTTTGACAAGTTGGGAATGGCAGTGGCTTGGTTGGACAAAATGGATGGCAGACGATAACAAAACAACAAAAATACAATGGAACAATGGAACGCAAGAAAATAAGGGTGTCAAGAGAACAATATAGGGGGTTGGTGTATGTTGTGGAACAACAGTTAGGGAAATCGAGCAATAGTGGAAACATGAAGAGAGTGGATGTCAGGAGTGGTTGGGCAACGAATTGTGCAGTTACCATTTGAGGAACTAGAACTACTCTGATACCACTGAACACTTAAATTATTCTCTCACTTTCACAATGCTCATAAACATTGATGTCACTTTCGCAATGCTCATAAACATTGATGTTTTTTTTAAACATATATATATATATATATATATATATATATATATATATCAAATAATGTATGATGATGTTACAAGGCTAAGGCAGTTCTCCTTTATAGGAGTTGATTGTCCATGAGCCTAAAGATGTTAGGGTCCCACCCTAAGCCCCTTATTTATGTAGTGTAATCACGTCATAATAAAGAGTCAATAAAGCCCATATTAATAATTGTAAGTGGTTAACCCGATATTTATTACGGGACCACTGTTAGTTGCAAATTGGCCTAGTATTAGGTAGATGGTATTAATGAAACCCATGGTATTGATCCATGGTATTACATGTATGAGTCATATATAAAGGATAGAGACTCCCTGTGAGGAGCATCGTGTGTCTTATTTTTGAATTGAACTCTGCTCTATTGGAGGTTGCCCCCTCGAAGAGGCCAGTGAACATTGCTTCTGAATAATAAAGTATTTGTTGTTGACTCTCACTATTCTATGTTCTGGGTATTTTTCTTTGCATATTCTGTATTTGGGTATATTTTGCAAGTTAAAAGGATAACAAGTGGTATCAGAGCTCTTTCCAGGGCCGGTGGGATCTCCATTTCTTAGAAAAAAAAAATTGGCTAGAGACGTGTTCCGGCGTCTTTAAACCACGAGATCTGTCGTTAAGCACATAAACCTGCGAATTTGGGGAGGCATGCACGCAGGAAATACAAGAGGTGGTCATGCTTATTGGACTCCCTTGTAACCCATGTGGGTACCCCTTCGAGTAGTAGCGCATTAGATAGAACCGCGTACGGACTATCTTCCACGTACCTTCTGGGTATATCGGAAGCCCCCTAGCTCCTCTGTAACCTAGCCATAGATAAACAGTCGGTCGTCTTACTGGTACAGTACACCAAGAACAGAACCCGGAGAGATTACTCACCCGTACAATAGGGTAGTCGGGTTGTATGGCTAAGGGTATGGTTGATCTAAGATCTCCCAGGGCGCTTATTGGTGATCTAGCCCATCAGGGTCAGGACGACGAGCTGAGCACAATGGTACCATTCAATTCTTAGTGAAAA
The DNA here is from genome assembly GCA_000404065.3 of Pinus taeda. Lineage (NCBI taxonomy): Eukaryota > Viridiplantae > Streptophyta > Pinopsida > Pinales > Pinaceae > Pinus > Pinus taeda. The sequence continues at coordinate 162,005 of APFE031032036.1, read as the reverse complement.
AAAATTTGGCGGTCCCAAATTTTAAGAAGCATAAGGTCGGTGCATGGTAGCAACTAGAGCCCAAGTGATGGCCAATGAGAGGATGGACAAACTTGAACAAATCTTGTAATCCATCCAATTTCAGCTTGAAATCTAACAGTATTAGTCCCGAACGCAATCCAGAAGGGCAAGGAGGTATCCCATGAGGAAGAGAATATTGGAAATGGACACAGTGAGGGTGAGTCTAATCATTCTCCTCACCTCTGGGGCTCCGAAAGACAACAATCCCGTCTGAGACCTCCCAAATTGGATATGTCTATATTTGGTGGTTCTCACCCAGCGGCATGGATAGCACAAATGGAGTAGTATTTCAATTTGAATAACATCCTAGATGATGAGACTCAGCTTATGGTGGGAGCATGTACTTGGATAATGAAAGGTGGCAATGGTGGGAATGGCATCAATGTTGCAATACAGCTTTTAGGACTTGGGACAAATTCAAAAAAGCTCTTATAGACCGCTTTGACCAAGAATCTGCTTTTTTGGGTTGTCTTACTAAGCTCCGACAGACGAGCTCAGTGGATGAATATATTACAGCCTTTGAAGCCTTAGCCTTCCGCACTAGGGGTCTCTCAGATGTGATCTACACGGAATGTTTTATCAGTGGTCTTAAAGAGGGCATAAAAGCCCACGTCCAACTGCACCACCCTCCCACATGGATTGAGGCTTGCAAGGTAGCTCATAACGTGGAACGTGCATTAGCAGCCCTGGCCACCTGCCCAAATTTCACCGCCAAGGGTTGCACCACACAGGCTCACAGCACGACTCAAACACTTAAGATTCAAAAGGTGTCACTAGTAGAAATGGCCAAAAGAAGAAAGCAAGGATTATGTTACTACTGTGATGAAAAATACTCCCCAGGTCACAAATGCAAGGAGCCCAAATTTTTTCAAATTCATGCCACTGATTACAGCTCATCGGAGGAAGATCCACACTTGAGGAACCTGAGGCGGTAGAAGAAGATAACCAAAAGGACAATTTCCCTGACGAACCAGTTATTTCACTACATGCTCTGGCAGGGATTTCTTCACCTCAAACTCTCAAAATCATAGGTTTTATTAAACATCGCCCAGTGGTAGTCCTAATTGATAGTGGAAGTACACATAATTTCATCCATCAAAAAGTCGCAGAAGCAATGCATTGTTTTGTACGAGCAGTTTCTAACTTCCAAGTCCAAATTGCGGATGGGGGCACAATGAAATGTGAAGGCCGCTGTGAAAATGTCAAACTTCAAATGGGGGATTATCAGTTGAAGACCCACATGTTTGCAATAAACATGGGTGGGTACGACATTGTCCTAGGGGCTGAATGGCTTTGCACTCTGGGGCCAATCACAATCGATTTCCAGGAGTTATATATGAGTTTTAAGCAGAACAACTCCACACATACCCTCCGTGGAATCCAGGCGGGAGCCCCCTCTATTATCAGCTCACATAGGATGGAAAAATTGCTAAAAAAGGGACATCATGGAGTTATAGCTCAATTTAATGCCATCCAGGGAGTCAAAACTAAGTCTTTGCCGATTCACCTGGAGATGCAACAGATTTTAAATAACCATCTGTCGGTCTTTGACAAGCCTCGTGAGCTTCCACCCTCGAGAGGGGAACATGATCATAGCATCACCTTGGTTCTTGGGGCCCAACCCCCAAATGTGCACCCCTACAGATATTCGTTCACCCAAAAGAATGAAATAGAAAAAATAATCAAGGAACTTTTAAGCAGGGGTCATAGGTCCTAGCATTAGTCATTATTCATCACCGGTGGTCATGGTACTCAAGAAAGATGGGGAATGGCGGATGTGTCCAGACTTCAGGGCCCTCAATAAGTTGACAGTCAAAGATAAATTTCCCATCCCGGTGGTTGATGATTTGCTCGATGAACTCAATGGGGCTCAATTCTTCACTAAGGTGGATCTTCGCTCAAGCTACCACCAAATTCGCATGAAGGAAGTTGACATTCCAAAAACCGCTTTCCGAACTCATGAAGGCCATTATGAGTTCTTGGTCATGCCATTCGGTCTTTGTAATGCCCCATCTACTTTTCAGAGCCTTATGAACCATATTCTCAAACCATATCTTAGGAAATTCGTTCTTGTCTTCTTCAATGACATCCTCATCTATAGTTGCACTTGGGCCGCACATCTTCAACATGTAGATCTACTTTTGCAACTGCTCCGCAAGCATCAATTATTTGTTAAGATGTCCAAGTGTTCGTTTGGCATGGGAGAAGTTGAGTATTTGGGCCACATTGTTAGGCGTGCAGGTGTCAAGGTGGACCCCAAAAAGATCCAGGCAATGCAGGATTGGCCTCAACCTAAGACTTTGAAGAGCCTGAGAGGATTTTTGGGTCTCACAGGCTATTATCACAAATTCGTCCGCAATTATGGTCGCATAGCGAAGCCCCTCATGCAACTCCTGAAGAAAAATTCATTCTTCTAGAATGAGGATGCACAACAGGCATTTACAGCTCTCAAAAATGCCATGTGTTCCACTCCAGTCTTAGCACTACCAGATTTCACCAAATCTTTTGTCATTGAATGCGATGCTTTGGGTACATGTATTGGGGAAGTTTTAATGCAGGAAGGTCAACCTTGGGCCTTCACAAGCCAACAACTAAGTGGGAAGAATCTGGTTCAATCTACCTATGAGAAGGAAATGATGGCCATCTTACATGCAGTAGAGACCTGGCGACCTTACTTTCTGGGGCGACGTTTCCAAATCCGCACAGACCATCACAGTCTTAAATATTTTTTGGAGCAACGCCTATCCTCCCCACAACAAAATAAATGGCTCGCCAAAATTCTGGGATATGATTATGAGATCGTTTACAAAAAAGGGCAAGAAAATAGCGTAGTAGATGCATTATCTCGCCAATTTGAGGAAGAAAGCACCCTGCTAGCAATTTCCCTTCCCATTCCAGAATAGATTGAAGAGGCTCGCAGGGAATGGTTTTCACATCCCGGGCTCTCCCAACTCATTTCTCAATTGCAGGTGGATACAAATCCCACCAAGGGCTACTCGTGGCAGAATGAGATTCTTCGCTATAGGGACAGAGTCGTAATATCACCAACATCCAGCCTCAAAAGTCGCATTTTTGGCAGAATTGCACTCATCCCCCCTTGCAGGACATTCAGGCTTTCAGAAGACGTATGCTCGCACCAGAAGATCATTTTTTTGGACAGGCATGAAAAAGGACATCCTTACTTTTGTAGCTGAATGCGATGTATGTCAATGCCACAAAGGGGAGACCATCAAAGCACCAGGCACATTACAGCCATTGCCCATCCCGACATCAATATGGACGGAGGTTTCTATGGATTTCATTACAGGTCTTCCAAAGTCCAAAAACAATTCGGTCATCATGGTGGTTGTGGACAGACTTTTGAAGTATGCTCATTTTTGCGCCCTACCCCATCCGTTTACACCGACTTTGGTCACTCAATATTTCATGGATCAGATCTTCAAATTGCATGGCATGCCCACTTCTATTGTGTCCGATCGTGACCCGATCTTCACCTGTAATTTTTGGCAGGAACTCTTCAGGCTACAAGGCACCCATCTAAAACTCAACACTTCCTATCATCCACAAACAAATGGTCAAACTAAAGCCATCAACAAATGTCTGGAAACCTACCTTAGGTGTTTCACTTCAGAAAAGCAACATCTGTGGGTTCAATGGTTACCTCTGGCTGAATGGTGGTATAACACCAACTATCATGCCACCACCAAAATGACTCCCTATGAAGCAGTATATGGTCAACTCCCTCCTTCCCCTACTTCTTATATCAAAGGATGCTCAAAGGTACAAGCAGTGGATCAACTCCTAGAAAGTCGTTCAACCATGCTCACCCATCTTAGAGAGAATCTTCATCAAGCTCAAAACCACATGAAGCAACAGGTAGATCAGCATCACTCAGAGCGCCAATTTCAGGAAGGGGATCAGGTATTTTTGAGGCTGCAACCCTATAAGCAAACATCACTCAAAGACAAGGGTTGTCAGAAACTATCTCCAAAATTCTACAGACCATATCAAGTACTTCAGCGCATTGGAGAAGTAGCATACAAGTTGGTTTTTCCGCCTACGTCAAAAATCCATCCAGTTTTTCATGTCTCATGCCTCAAGAAAGTGAATTGGGAAAAATTGCAGAATTCAAACTAGTCTACCTGAATTGGACGAGGAAGCGTCAATCTGGCTCCAACCTGAACAGGTCATGGACACACGAGAACGACCCCTACGTGGCCAAGTGATTAAGGAAGTCCTTGTCAAGTGGAAAGACACCTCTTCGGAAGATGCAACTTGGGAACCAACCACTATTCTTCAGCAGTTTCCGCAGCTTCAGCCTTGAGGACAAGGCTATTCTTAAGGGGGAGGGCATGTTAGGGTCCTAACGTAACCCCCTTATTTATGTAGTGGGATCACGTCATAATAAAGAGTCAATAAAGTCCATATTAATAATTGTAAGTGGTTAACCCGCTATTTATTACGAGACCATAGTTAGTTGCAAATGGGCCTAGTATTAGGTAGATGGTATTAATAAAACCCATGGTATTGATCCATGGTATTACATGTATGAGTCATATATAAAGGATAGAGACTCCCTACGAGGAGCATCATGTGTCTTTTTTTTAATCGAGCTCTGCTCTATTGGAGGTTGCCCCCTCGAAGAGGCCAGTGAACATTACTTCTAAATAATAAAGTATTTGTTGTTGACTCTCACTATTCTATGTTCTGGATATTTTTCTTCGCATATTATGTATTTAGGTATCTTTTGCAGGTTAAAAGCATAACAAAAGACACGTCTTTTGAATAATGCCTCTTCAAAACTAATAGAGTAACTTAATTTAATTTATTTACTAATTATTAATTAATATTTATTTATTATTATTTTAATATTTTAATATTTATTTTTATTTTTTATACACACACACACCACACACACACACACACACACATACACATATATATATATATATAGATACACACACATATATATATATAGATATATGTATGAATATTTAATTCATAATAGAGATGGATTCTGAAGCTCGAAATAAGAAATCATGGCATGATGAATCAATTTCTGAAATTGGGAAAAGATACTCTATATTACGAAGCTATTGAAGAAGTACTGGAAAGAGGAAATGCAAATTCTTGGACACTACGATTAAATTGGCAACCGACAGTTCATTGAATCATTTTGAACATCTGTCTGTGTATATACATGATATGCATAGAACCTAAGTCCATTCATGATTGATTCATTTCATACACATTTAGTTGCCACCAAGCATCCTTCGAGATATTTGCATGAGATGATCTATTCTTAGCATGAAATATTCTTCCTATGATATATGGTTGTATGGATATGATGATGTTGATCGATATCATTATTAATGAGATGAGTACATATGAGTGCTACCTTAGTATGAGATCTACCATAATGAGAGGTATGTAGCATGACCAAGTTTGAGTATGATGTTTCTAGCATCGCTAGCTATGAAGCAAGATGAATAAGCATTTGAAGAGATGTTTGAGAAAGTTTTGAATATGACTTAGATACCTTGCGGTGACATAGAGAGGTAGAGAATCCCATATATATAGTTGGGACTGAGATACTTTAATATATTGAGACAGTGCATCAGTAAAAGATAAGCCTTAGCTTGTGTTTAACACCTCCTTGAGAGGGAGGATGATTATGTTCTACCATGATATTTGATTTGATTTCATGTATGAACAAGAGACCGTTGTTATCAATACATGATGATCACGTGATATAAGTACAATGATATGAGTATGATGAGAGAAGCATTGATCAAGGACATTGAACCAAGCTCTTCCTTCCCTATCTGATCTCCCAAGGTATTGAATTGAGATAAAGGGATCTTGGGGTTGAGGGAACTTTGTACAATAGGGTATCACCCCTATCTATTACCCATAGGGTTGGAGTAGTGGTTCACCCTATCTTGGTCTTTGTAGAGTATACCCTAGTTGGCATCATACCCAAAATCTAAGCTTGTTAGGATTATCCCTCCCCTTCTCACAAATAGTTGAGGAGGCTTGGGGGTGTGAGATCCTTACCTTTGGTAAGTCAAGTATATCATCCAAGCTAGTATTATGATGTAGGTGTTCTACAACATGACTATTGAGGGTCATTCCTGGGAAAATCGATAAGCAATAGGATGGGTTGAGTAGTAGCTCCCCTATATCACCTATTGCTCGATACGGGGTCGTAGTAGTATCTCCCCCATGAGATTTTGGTTTGAGTAGTAGCTCCCTGATCTAGTTCCAAGTTGAGATATGCTCCCTAATGATATGCTCTTCAATGGTGATACAGGTAATAGTCCGTCGATAGATATTTTAGGTAGTAGCCAGTTGATAGATTTTTTGGGTAGTAGCCCACCGACAGATATTTCAGGTAGTAGTTCATTGACAGATATTCTAGGTATTATCTTGTTGATAGATATTATGGGTAGTAGCCCACCGACAGATATTTCAGGTAGTAGCTCGTTGACAAATATTCTAGGTAGTATCACGTTGACAGATATTCTAGGTAGTAGCACATTGATAGATATTCTAGGTAGTAGCCCACTAATAGAGATTTTGGGTTGTAGCCCAATGAATAGAGGGCAGTAGCTTAATCTCCCCTCCAGTAACAAATTCTTATTCTTTTAGATTCGAGAATATGAAGCATATGAGCAAGAAGAATTAAGAGATAAGCAAGAATAAAAAATATATGTACATTGATGATTTGAGGTGATGAGATACTTGAGATGGGATGTATGATGACAGGAATTCACGTTCATCGATGGTTAGATATTGGAAGGTGGAATTCACCCTAGTTGAGAGGGAGTGTTAAAATTATGCAACTGCGTTCAAATTCCACTTTGGATAGCTCACATGAAGGAGATAATGAATTCATTTAATTCCTCTTTTCGAGAGGACCAAAATCGACCTAAAGGTCACCTCAATTGGATAAGCAGAAGTTGGTTTCTGAACTTATGTTCCCACTCATTTATATTGGATCAAGTTGGCCTTATGCATATGTACATTGGACAGATCAGCCTCAACATCAAGTGGACCCTCATGAAGCCTATAAATAGAAGAGACCTCAAGCTCATTTGGACATTTTGATTAATCCATCTTCTATTCTATTCTATTTTCTTGGTTTGCACAAGTCTGATGGAGAAAGTTTGCACAAGGGTCAAAAACTACAAGGTTGAAGCTCTCACGAATCTAGGGTTTCTATTTCAAGGTCGTTGGCTCATAACTAAGAATTATTGGCTCTAAACGCATGTACAAAATGGTTAAGGGTGTGTCTAGGAAGCCTCATACGCTCGCACAGTAGCTTGAATGAAGTGTCTAGGGTTTCTGAAGCAAATAAGATAGTCTGGTCCCCAGACGCATGCACAAAGAAGTCAAGGGTGTGCCTGGGAAGCCTTAGACGCTTGCACAGTAGCCTGAAGGGTGGATCTGAGGGTTTGATGCAGATCTGAGTTTATTTTCCCCAGACACATGCATACATTTCACCAGGGAGCGCCCAGAACTTCCATCGTCGCTCGCACATCTCCTCCTCCATGCGTCTAGGACTAAAAGATGAAGTTTCAGTATTCCGAAGATTATACTCAGTGACAACATTGTTTAGTTGTAAGCTACAAATAGTGACAGTACATCACAATCCTCAGAATCATGGTTTTGAATACAAGCATGTTTAGGTTCATTTCATAGATGTTCTAGTTGTTGTGAAGATATGGATCATTGTACTCTCTTTTTTTGAATCATTTATTGACAGTCTATAAGAAGAAGAATTTGCAAGGGTTTTCATCATAGTTGGTTTTTCCCTGGTGTCTCACCAATTCTGATGTTTCTATGTGTGCGTGTTTTTATTCTATTGTTCCTTTGTGTTTCGCTGCATTGATGATGATGATATTATTATTTCTACATATTTACATATGTTGATGAATAATGATGTCAATTTGAATAATGTCATGATGAAAAGGGGTGAACTTAATGTGTTAATGAACAAATGAAATTATCAACACAAAGAAAAATATAGCCATAACAAAAATTTAAATTGTACATTACATATGTTGAACATGATTCCATAGATGAAATATATCCCAGGTAGTATCTTGCCATAGATATTCCAGGTAGTAGCTCGTTGCCAGATATTTTGGGTAGTAGCCCATTGCTAGAAATTTCAGGTAGTAGGCCACCAACAGAAATTTCGGGAAGTAGCCCGTTGACAGAGATTTTGGGTAGTATCCCACGGACAGATATTCTGGTTAGTAACCTGTTGACAGATATTCCAGGTAGTAACCTGTTGACAGATATTCTGGGTAGTAGCCCATTGACATATATTCCAGGTAGTAGCCCGCTGATAGAGATTTCGGTTTGTATCCCAATGAATAGAGGGTGGTAGCTTAAGCTCCCCTACGGTAACAAATTCTTCTTCTTTTGGATTCGATAATATTCATCATATGAGCAAGAAAAATCAAGATATAAGAAGGAATAAGCAAGAGATGTACATTGATGATTCAATATGATATGATACTTGAGATGGGATGTATGATGACAGGAATTCATGTTGATCGATGGTCAAATATTGGCAGGTGGAATTCTCCCTAGTAGGTCTGTTGATGTTGATTGGGATCGATGTCAATACTCAAATCTATTGATGTTGATTGGGATCATTATTGATGAGATGAGCACATATGTGTTGTCTTATAATGAGATCTACCATGATGAGAGATTCGTAGCACAACCGAGGTTGAATACGATGTTGTTATCATGGCTAGCTATGAAGCACAATGAAGAAGCATTTGAAGAGATGTTTGAGGAAGTTCTGAATATGACATGGATACATTGTGATGACATAGAGAGGAAGAGAATCCCATATATATAGTTGGGACTGAGATACTTTCATATATTGAGATAGTGCAGCTCTACGAGAGAAGCCTTGGATAGTGTTTGACACCTCCTTGAGAGGGAGGATGATTATGTTCTAACATGATATTTGATTTGATGTTTTGTATGAACAGGATATAATTGCTACTGATACATGATGATTACCTTATACAAGTATGATTATATGAGTATGATGAGAGTAGCATTGACCAAGGAAACTGAGCCAAGCTTTTCCTCCCTTATCTGATCTCCCAGGGTATGGAATTGAGATAGAAGATTCTTGGGATTAAGGGAAGTCTAGCCAATAGGGTATCGCCCCTATATGTTACCCATAGGGTTGGAGTAGTAGCTCACCTTATCTTGGTATTTGTAGAGTATACCCCAGTTGGCATCATACCCACAAGTTGCGCTTGTTGGGTTTATCCCTCCCCGTCTGGACAACTATTGATGAGGCTTGGCAGCATGAGATCCTTACCTTTGGTAAGTTGGGTATCTTTCCCAAGCTAGTATTATGATGTAGGTGTTATACCACACAACTATTGAGGGTCATTGTTAGGAAGATCGGTAAGCAATAGGATGGGTTGAGTATTAGCTACCCTATCACCTATTCCTCGATATGGGGTCATAGTATTAGCTCCCCCACGATATTTTGAGTTGAGTAGTAGCTCTCTGATGTAGTTCTAGGTTGAGATATCCTCCCTAATGATACGGTCTTTAATGATGATTCAGATAGTAGCCCAACTACAAATATTCTGAGTAGTAGCCCGCTGACTGATATTCTGGGGAGTAGCTTGCTGATAGATATTTCATGTAGTAGATTGTTGAAGATATTCTAGGTAGTAGCCCATTGATAGATATTTCGAGTAGTATCTCACCAAAACATATTCCAAGTAGTAGCCTGATGATCGATATTCTAGGTAGTAACCTGTTGATAGATATTCCAGGTAGTATCTCATTGACAGATATTCCAGGTGTTATCCTGCAAACATATATTCTGAGTAGTAGCCCACTGATAAATATTTTTGGTTCTAATTCGATGAATAGATGATGGTAGCTTAAGCTTCCCTCTAGTGAAAAATTCTTCTTCATTAAGATTTGAGAATATTCAGCGTATGAGCATAAAAAATTAAGAGATAAGAAGGAATAAGCAAGATATGTACATGATGAATCGAGATGATGAGCTACTTGAGATGGGACATGTTAGAGCCTAAATCTACCTCATGCTGAGAAAGGTAGGATCTAGGATAACATCAAACCACGCTTAACTTGGTAGCTAGAACTACCAAGTCAGGAGAGGACTCTCTCCTTGTCAATCTCAGAAAAATATAATCAATAGGGCTTGAAATGACTGATGTGAATACTGATCTTAGGCTAGGTATTTGTACAGAAGAGTTTGATTGAATTTGATGATGTTTTGTTGGCTCAAATGGAAAGGCAGATTTGGGTCTAGGGAATGAGGCTCAGTTTTGCAAAGATCTCTATGGGGCAAGGTAGGAAAATGATTTGGTAGTTCAAATTGAATGATATGGAGAGATTTTAGACAGGTGAGGAGTTGAAAAGGGCAAGAAAGTCTCAGGGATCCTCTTCAAATAGCTAAAAACATAAATAACTAAACAAACCCTAGGTAGAGCACTGCAATTTCAATGGATTCTACCTTTATCCTTGTTTGATTTAGTTAAGATGAAGAAAAGAGAGTTGATGGCATACATAAAACACATGTAAAGTTACAATTATAGAAGGAAACACAATACCAAGCAAGATGCCACATGAATCCCATAAAGTGCTGCAAACCCTGGTCTATTCCTTAGCCAAACTGTTGAAATGTGTATACAATGAAGCTCCAAGGTTTCCCAAAAGTCCAACCTTTGCTAATGACTGAAAAATCACAAGATATAGGCAAAAAAAACTCATCCTAGCCTCTATGGGTCGAGCTCATGAGTTTAGGAGTTGTTGTTTCAACAAATTCTAAACTAAGAACTAAAAAGTAGGCAGTGGAACAGCTTGCCTCTAAAAACTAGGGAACTAATTCATTCAATTGCAAACTACCTTTTCATGGATGAATCTACCTCTATGAGTGAAAATTTAGCATAATTACATCAAAATCCATCAAGTCACATTAAATTACTTCATGAGTTTGACAATTAGAAGGAGAAAAGTCAAATTGTCAAGAAACTAGGCGAAAAACAGAGTATTTTTGCTCAAACTCAGCAAAATTCCTCCAATGCACCGCGCTAATTTCCCTATGCATAGTGCCTTTTTGCAGCTGCTTTTGGAGGCCTTCCCAGTGTCCAAATTTTTTCTAATTGTTCTTCTTAGAAAGGTTCGCCTGTCTGATTTCTAGAACAAGTGGAATTTTTGAATTTGGCCTCCATTTGCCCCTCCAAAACTGAGTTCTCCCAACATTGCTTCCTGTGTGTCCAAAAAGGGGCAGAAAGGTCATTTTTTAGGGGTTTTTGACCTTTCTGGAAGCTCAAAGCCTGTCAAAATTTCTTGGCCATTTGTGGGCATGCATATTTTTTCATGAAAAATCCAAAAATTTTGAGTTTTCCTCAAAAGGATGTCCCCATCAAAAGCGAGCGCCAAGTGGCGCGGCACATTGGGCAGAAAAACCTGTTTTTTGGCCCAAAAATTCCAAAATTGCAAAAAGTGTCCCAAATTTTTTGAAATTTGGATTGAGTGTCCTCGATTAAGTGTTATGTTGGGCCAAGGAATCCTAAGCCAAGATTTAAAGTCTTTCTTGGTATTTTCGCTTCCTCGATGCCTTCTTCAACTTGGCCTTCAAGTTCCTAATTCTTGCCTTGCAACTTTTGTTTCTCACAAAGTAATGGTAGGCCATGTGCCTCAACATAGTTTTCTCCCTGTTGGTCTTCTCTAGCAATTTTTCCAAATGGATATTTTCCCTTTCAAGCCAAGACTCACGATCAGCATTTATTTCTTGTTCAAGTGGTGTGATCTTCACTTTCCTCCTCTTGGCAACTTGCCAGTTTTCTCGTATGTTTTGTAGCTCCATGATGGTTTGTTGATCCTCTAGTTGTTCGTTTCTTTGCTCCAGATATTTTATTATCCACTTGGATCATTCTAGGTTGAGAGACAAATCATTGATGTCCACTTGTTTCTCCTGAATGGTTTCCTTAAGCTTTGAGCTTTGTGGGCCCAAATTGGTGTCATCATCCTGAAAGAGAATGAAATCTGTCTCCTACCCTCCTGAAGGCCCCTCATCATGTAATGGCCGCTTGCCATTGTCTTGAACCTACTCTGCTGATGGAGGAAGCGATACCCCTTCCACCCCGAGTGGAGATAATACTCGCTTTGCTACTGCAAACAACCTTCTAGTTCCATTTTGGTAGGTGATAAACAATGGCACACTAGCGGTTTGTGTCTCAGGAATCTCTTACTGATGTGAAGGTCCACCTGTCTCATGAAAAGCTACTAGAGGTACTTGAGGACCTGTGAAGACCTCATGTGAAATGAAATCCTCCCATGAGATGTTATGTAAACCAAGTTGATGCAAAAACACAATTTTGATTAGTGCAAAATGATATATGTTGTTATACTGCTGCTGAGGAGACTTCCTTTGCACTAAGGTGGTTATCTTCTCAATGTTCTGACAAATTAAATAGGGGAGATTCATCATTCTCCCCCTAGTAAAGTGTATTAACAATCTGATGTGATAGGCATATAGGTGAGAAAATCGGCCCTCATAGCTGAAATACTTAATTATGAGTTTCCATCAAGGGAGCATATGAGCCTTTCAGATACCAGAAGGGAAAAACTCTCTCTGTCAATCTGCTGCCTTTTATTCCACTGCTCACCAACAATTGGAATGCTAGTTGCTAGAGAAATAGACTCCAGTGTCAAGGTGAATGTCACACCTGCTAGAGTGACTTGGCCATTATGAAGATGGAGCACAAACAACCTAGCCAACTCATGATGGCATTGGACTCTCTCTACCATCTCACAAAACGGATAACAGGATTGGTGTTGAAAGCATGTGATAGCAAGAGGGCAGTCCTGCAGCTCGGAAAGTGAACTAGGCTCCTCTCGTATATGTTTACCACCCTTGTGAGGTCTCCTTGGTGCATGCATTTCTCTAGAAGAATCATTGTGTGTCTCCTCATCTCGGTCATAGGAAGGATCAAACTCCGTGTTTGTCAATGTTTGAGTTTTCTTAGATGAGTATGAAGAGATTTATGGTGTCTTTAGTTTTCTGCTACCAAGGATGAGAATGTATGAGGGACTATGGAAATAAATTGTATTAGGGGTTTTGGAAATGTTTTCTGACAAGATTTTAGGGAATGGAAGGGTTTTAGGGATAGTAATTAGGCTTTGGGATAACAATTAGGGTTTAGGAATTTGTAACTAGGATTTGGGATAGTGGGAGTTAGGGATATGGGGTTAGTGAATTTAAGGATATGGGGATTAGGGAATGAGTTGATGAAACTGGGAAATAAATGAGGGAATCAAAGATTGAGGGAGCGATGGAGTAGACTTGGCAGCAAAAACATAAATTGTAAACCCTAACCAATTGTTTTTGAGCAAAAATTGAAAAGAGGTACGGTTTCAAGTTTATCTCATTAAATCACCATAAACTTTAAGAGAAACTCATTCACTGGTAGTGGAAGAAGGCTTGACTTACTTGAATAGGTGGAAATTAAGTAAATTTAGCAGTTTGGATGAGTTTGTGGGTGAAAGGGCTTGAAACCCTATGCGCTACGCCACAAACCCAATGCACCGCACCACTTCAATGCATCGTGCCTGTGTATTCTTTGCACTGCGGAGGGTGGCCCAATGGACTATGCGAGCCCTATGCACCACGCCCATGACCCAATGCGCTGCGCCACTGAAACTTGCCAATTTTGTTGGAATTTTTCTCCTTTTCTCCAGCACGACCTTTCTCTCGTTCTCTCCTTTTTCTTTAGAAGCAAATGAGCTCTTTGAACATTACAAATGGTTTATATACAAAAGATTTTATTTTTTCACTCATAAAAACGCACTTCTGTAATGTTTGCATTTGACTTACTTTTCAAACTCTATTTTTGGGTAGTTTGATTTATTTTTGCCTTTGATGAACTAAATGATTTGACTTTTTGTTTGCCTTGCAGGTGATAGAGATGTTGAAGCTTGACAAGGTGACCAAGGTTGCCACTGAAGTTATTACATATGGAAAAACTGAAATTACATCAAATTTATATATAAAAACATAAAAAACTTTGTTTTCCCTCAAATCATGGTTTTGAGGAAAAATCAGTCTCTGAGCATGTGATTATGGAGTTTATTGTTACTGGAACTTTATTTGTCCTCCTCATGCACCTGCTGACCATCATTGAGCATTTTGGAGACCTTTTTGATGAAACTGTAGACCTAATGAGGCCTAAAACCTTAAAAATGAATTTTGCAGATTTAAAGACAAAATTTAACTACAAATGATATAGATGAATGGAAATGGGCCAGCACGTAAAGGACATCAGGGAAAATGTACAATAAGCCACTACCGTCAGATGATCCATGATCCTAATGGAATGTAGTTGACCAAGTGAGACACCTAACATGCAATGCAACAAGAGAATTTGATCATTGACAAAAGGATGAAGATACCGACACTAACATTGGCTCCAATGGGGATGGTAGCTCCTTGGAGGTGCCAAGAACTACAGATCTCTGGGAAAGAAAGCAGTGCCTTCGTCCATTGGGCTATGGAGTCAATAACTTCGAAAAACCAAAACCAAACTCTTAATTCAATTTCAGGACTGAAATGACTCAAAATTCACTCAATTTCAAGACTGAAATCGACTGAAAGAATTGAATCAAACCAAACCAAACCAAAACTGAAATCAAACCTCAGTTTTATAGCCTTCACCTCGAGCCTTAAACTGAATGAATGATGACAGTACGCACTTGCAATGAAATTTAAATAAACTGGTATGTACAGTACCATTTGAGTAGCCGGCCATTGACTGGCCCACCTGGATAGTCTTCTCCATTCATTTCTTGCAAAAGGAAAGCATTTTGGCCCCAATATGCAGCAATCCTGAAAGGTCCTTTCCAAAGATTCTCAAACTTGCCATGCTTACCTTTATCTTCATTTCTCGCATCCCATTTCAGCACTATTTCTTCTATTTGAAACTTGTCTACCTTTGCCTTTCAATCATATATATTCTTGATTCTCTCCTACAGCTTGAAAGTGTTCTGAAAAACCTCTTCTCTAGTTTGCTACAAATGAATCATTTGATTGATTCTCCACTGCAAATGATCATCTTCGCTGCCCGCTTCTTGTAGGAGTTTAACGACTGGGACTGCGAGAGAGGTCAGGAATACTATGTCCACACCATACACGAGCTCAAAAGGGGACATGCCTATAGATTTCTTTTGACTTACTCTGTCTACCCAAAGTGCATTAACAAGCTTTTTGTGCCAACTTTTCTTGTTCATTTCCAGCAGCTTTTTGATAATACTAATCAAGAATTTATTTGAGGATTATGCCAATCCATTACCTTGTGGGTAATATGCAGTTGGGTGCCCCAAAGTGATTTTATATTTGTTACAAAATTCAATCATTCTTTTGGATTTAAAAGCTACTTCATTATCAGTGATCAGCTTATTTGGATAGCCAGAATGATTTGTTTTCAAGAAATGAAATGATTACCGAATCAGTGTCATGCCTCATTGGAATCGTCTCAATCCATTTGGTGAAATATTCCGTCGCTGTGAGGATCCATTTGTGTTGTGTTGGAGAAGTAGGATGGATCTCTCCAATGAAGTCCAAACCCCACTACTAAAATGGAGCACGCACTTCAATGGGTTTGAGCGGTAAAGGCTGCAATTTCCTCCTACCTTGAAAAATCTGACATTTGTGGCAGCTTGCAATAGTTTTGTACACATCAGCAAAAAGAATTGGCCAATAATATCCTGCTCTCAAAATTTTATTGGTTGTTGTCTTCCAGAAAAGATGACCTCCGCAATCTCCTTTGTGAAAATATTCCATAACCTATTTTGCCTCTTCTTCAACCAAACAATTGAGCAAGACACCACCGGGATCTTTCCAATAGAGTGCCTTATTCATGATACAAAACTTGGCAGCCTTCAATTTCAGAGTCCTACTTTTGTTCTTAGCCATCTGAGGTGGTGGTGACAGATTTTGGAGTACATAAACAATGTCTGAATACCAAGGAGAAAGAAGAAAAAATTCTGATACCTGAGCGAGCGAACTTTCTTCATCTTCCTCAGACATAGCAGCAGTGAGATTAATGTCCAAGGCGTGCAAATTTGACTCAGCCATTAGTTTTTCCAGCCCCTGTCCTTTGATGAGCTTTGTTGGTTTGATCTCCACATCATATTCCAACAAGGCAGCAATCCATTTGTCTCTTCTCCCCTCTAGATCTGTTTGCACTAAGACATCTTTGACAGCAGCATTAGGGACATAAGCAAGGATGTGAGAATGTAGAATATAGACTCAAAAATCTTTCAATTCCTTTACCAAAGCAAGAGATTGATTTTCAATAATATTATACTTTAAATTTGCATCCCTTATGGTTCTGCTGAAAAATGCAATTGGTTCTCGAGCTGGTCTCTTTTCTGCATCAAGACCGCTGCCATAGTATGATCAGAGGCAAATGAAAACAAAATGAAATCTTGAGTATAATTCAGGCAAATCAAAATCAGAGCTGAAGATAGGGCCAATTTCACCAAATTGAAAGACTTAATTGCTTCCTCGGTACACTTCACTATCTATCTTTCTTGAGCATGTTTATGATTTCCCTTAAATGTTCTGCAAGATTGGGCACAAATCGACGTAAGAAATTCATCTTACCATTGAATGATTGGATCTATTTCTTACTTCATGGAAAATCAATCTTTTGAATGGCTTCCACCCAATTTGGATCAATGCGGATGCCTTCCTTTGATATAATATGACCGAGAAGCTTGCCTTCGTCCACGGAAAACAGACTTTTCTTTGGATTGAGAGATATACCATACTTTCTACACCGTTGATATACAATCTTCAAATGATAAAGGTGCTCTTCATCTGAATTAGAGAAAATTGTCAAATCATCAAGATAAACAACTAAAAAGACATCTTTTTCATTAGCAAATAAGATATCCATTGTCCCCTGAAAAGTCGCACTAGCATTCTTCAATCCGAAAGGCATTTTGGCATAGTGAAAAATTCCCCACGGAGTGGTGAATGTTGTTTTATCTCTGTCATCCTCATGGACCAGAATTTGGTTATAACCCGAATACCCATCAAGTAGCAACATGCGATATGCTCCAACTACTCTTTGGAGTATGTGATCCATCTTGGGAAATGAATAGTTATCTTTCAAAGATACTTTATTCAGATTTCTAAAATCAATACATAACCGAATCTCACATGTTTTCTTGTGCACAGGCACCAAATTATAAATCCAATCTGAAAATCTTATGGGGAAATGATACCAGCTTTGTATAACTGATTCACTTCCTTCTCTATTGAGGGCAGCAGTTTTGGATTTATTCTTCTTAACTTCTGACGAAAAGGCTTTTGATTTGGCTTGATTGAGACAGTATGTTGAATTATTCTTGTGTCATATGCCTTCAAATCTGAATAATCCCATGAAAATACATCAGTAAATGAAGATAATAAACTAATATACTTTGCTTTTACCTGTGGAGGCGATGCCTTTGATAACTTCACCATTCTAGGATTTTCTGTTGATCCAATGTTCACATCCTCAACTCCTTTCTCGGTTGGCAGCAAGCTCAGTTTCCGGGCTACATCATCTTGATCAAACAAATCCTTTAAAGGTATAAGACCTTTAGGAATGACATTGTCTTTTAGCTGCAAAACTTCCATCTGATTGACTTCTATATCCGCCTCACTATCATCATACTCCACATCAATAGAAGTGTCTTTGAATTTACCTTCATTTTGCATAAATTCATTGATCTCTTTATCATCTTGAAACACTTTCCAATACCTTTGATTGTCAGGGACAGTCGGGCAATGTTTCACATGAATTTCAAACTTATTGTTTGAATTCATCAGAATTTTCAAATTACTTGTCGTTGTTGCAAGTGAATCTGCAATTACATTCTGAACACGAGGAACACATGTCAAAGTGTAATCTGAAAACAATCTCAAGATATCTAATACCGCATTGCAGTAGGCCCGCATTCGAGGATGCTTATCTTGGTATTCCCCTTTCACTTGCTTGATAACTAACTTGGAGTCGCCATATACTGAAATCCTTTTAGCATTTAACTTTCTAAGAATTTTCAAACCGGCAATTAAAGCCTCATATTCAGCGTCATTATTTGAACAGTCAAAAGCCAATTTATAAGAATATACCCTTACATTACTTGGCACTTTGTTTGGGGTGAAAATAGGGCTGCGTATCCAAATGCCAATTCTAGCACCTTCTCTTCCTACAGCAACATCAAAATCCATGCTCCAAAAACTGGCTTCATCCTCTTCCAAAATCAGCCTTGTGTTTGCTCTAAAATTCAGTGGTACTATCAAGTCTTTGTCTTTATTGCTTTAAGACCTCTCTAAAATTTTCAGTGATTTCTGGAATGTCTTCTACTTCAACTACTTGGCTATTTACATCATTAAAGCTATCTGAATATAAAACAAATGATTCTAAATCAGTATGTACATAGTTGATTGGATGATTTACCAGTTTCTCCTTGCTAGTGATCATGTACTTCATATTTTGATCCCGTTATAATTTTCTCATCTGACCAAACATGGGAATAGTAGCATAGGAGAAATCAATCTACAATGTCCCTTTAAGTTTTGCTCCCCAAGATCTAGAAAGAAGCATGCCAAATCTAGGAGGAATATCCACCACAACCACATCCATCAAAACATTTTTAGCCGGAATCTGATCCAAACTAACCACCAAATATTTGATAAGACCAATGCATCTTACTCTACCAGAATCAAAAGAGTAAAGGTCATGATACTTTCTAGTGATATCCAATCCCAATTTCTCCATGATTTCCTTAGGCATGAGATTATGAGAGGCTCCAGAATCAAACATAGCATTGTGTAGCACATAATCATGCACCCTAAGGCTGATGTAAAAAGGAGCTACATCACTATCTTGAGACTGACCTTCCAATGTTGGACCAAAGATCAACTCAGGCTGATCATCCTCCATGTTTACCATATCAGATAGTGGATCTAAATTAAAAATCTTAGACACCTGACCTTTTTAGCTGTTGTTCTTCATCAACTCAGTCAAAGGTATAGATACTTTTAACTTAGCAATTTCATTTTCTAAGTTAAAAATTGAAATTTTTTCTACCTCTTTAGCTGAAACATCCTTCTTTTCAGTTTTCTCCTTTGATACACTTGGCTGATTGGATATTTCATTTGTTGAAGGTGTTTTGTTGGTGGTAGGATCAGCTGTGTCTTTTCCCTTTTTCTGCACAATGAGAGGATCATTCTTTGGCAGCGTTGTCTCCTTCCTTTTCTGAATTGGATTTATGGGCACATTTCTACTTCTGAGTGAATATTGTTGTTGTTGGGTTGTCAAAGCATTCATGTACCCTCTCTGATATTCATTAGACTCTCCTTCAAGAATTGTTTCATTTGCCAAGATGAAATTTTCGTCCCTTTGTACAGCTGAGTTCTCGGAATACTCCTCGTCTTCAGGGATAAAAATTGGCATATCATCAGGTGTAAAGAAATGATTCTCCTCTCCAATTACATTCTCCTCATCATCTGATTCCGAACCATGTACAAAATTTTGCTGTAAGGGTGTCTTCACCTGCTGTTGTGCTGCTTGGTCTTGTGCTCGTTGCTCTCTTTGCTTGATTCTAAATTGTGGTTGTTGCTGACCACGGAAGATGGGATTTCTAACTTGTGGTTCAAGCTTATCAATTGTTAATCTGTCAAACATCTTCTCCATCTTACAGAGCACTTGATCTGAAGTGGAAACCTCTTCCTTTATTGTTACCTTCTTTTTAGCCTTTGTTCTAGCTCTCTTAGCAAGCAGATTAGCTTCAACGCTGACTGCAATTTTCTGCATATCTTCAAAAGTGGCCAAATCTCTTTCGCTTAATTGATAGGCCATATCAGAATCAAAACCATCTAAAAACTTGATCAAAGCCAGCCCCATAGGTGGCTTTATCTCAGCAGGAATTGCATTGTAAACAGAATTGAATATAATACAATAATCTTGAACAGACTCACCAACATTCTGCTTGATGTTCTCATATTCGGAAAGGATCTTAAGAGGGTTTTTCTTCACTTCCCAATTATCCAAGAATTGTCTCTGAAGATTAGGCAATGTAGTGATACTTGCAGTCGGCAAAGCTCTGAACCATTTCCTCACTTCAGCTCCAAAAGTTTGTACAAACAATCTCATTGTCACATTTGCCGCATCAATCTCATGAAGGTCAAAGAAATCTGCCATCCTATCCACATGTTGATGAGCTATAATACCTTGAGGAGTGCCATCAAACAGAGGAATTCTGCTTTGATAATCAGCGGGCATGTCATCCAAATTTTGAGGCAACATAAGGGTTGCAAATCAGACAGCCATTTCTCTAGGTGGATTTACAACCGGTCTTGGGGATGTAGGAGGATTTGGTGTAGCTAATGTATGAGGTGTATGAGGTGTAGATGGAGCTGACGAGATTTTTGATGTTTGAGGGGTAGAAGGAGTGGATGTAGGTGACACCACTGCAGATTTTTTATCAGAGATAGAAGGCTACACAGGAATCGTGGGAATGAAGGGAGTTTCAATGGGAATTTCATAACTAGATGCAATAGCGGAAGACCCAAGAGTTGCAGATGCAGTAAGAATTCAGGAATGTTAGTAGCCACAATGGAAATTTGAAGTTTCAAGATATAATTTTCAATTGATTTATTGGCCTTTCCAGTTTCAAGATCTTTGACAAACTTTGGATTTAGGACAGTAGAAGCAACAGCACTTTCAGATTTAGTCTCTAATAATGACACATCAAAATGTTCATCAAACTCAAGATCTTCAGGATATTCAAAAACAACCGAACATGAATGAGATCTAAACATAGGAATCACAGAACTTTCTTGGCGAAGGATTCTCGGAATGAGATTGGGATTTTCGTACACAGGGGGTGGATCAAGATCAAGATTTGCTCTGGTATATCTTCTGGAAGCCAGTGTGTTATTACTTCCAAGAAATCAAATGGACATTATCAACTTGTTCAGCCTATCAAATTCTAAACTTATAATCCAAAAGTCTAGAATTATCAGATGTACTGGGGCAATTTGAAAGTCAAATGTTCTGTTTATAAGACTAGATCAGAGATTGACTGAAGCAGCTTTTATCTACTTTCTCTAATGCAAAGCAAAAGCGTTTCGAAGGCTACCTGGCTAATCTTCAGGCTTCGTATGTTGTTTATAGAATGAAGAACACTAACAAACAAACAATTTCTTCCCCAGTATGGTCGCCACTATGTTAGCAGCCTAAATCTACCTCAAGTTGAGAAAGGTAGGATCTAGGATAACATCAAACCATGGTTAACCTAGTAGCTAGCCCTACCAGGTTGAGAGAGGGCTCTCCCCTTGTCAATCTCAGCAAAATATAGTCAATAGGGCTTGAGATGACTAATGTGAATACTAATCTTAGGCTAGGTATTTGTATAGAAGAGTTTGATTGAATTTGATGATGTTTTGTTGGCTCAAATGGAAAGACAGATTTGGGTTTGGGGAATGAGGCCCAGTTTTGCAGAGATCTCTATGGGGCAAGGTAGGCAAATGATTTGGTACTTAAAATTGAATGAGATGGAGAGTTTTTAGACAGGTGAGGAGTTGAAAAGGGAAAGAAAGTCTCAGGGATCCTCTTCAAACAGCTGAAAACATAAATAACTAAACAAACGCTAGGTAGAGCACTGCAATTTCAATGGATTCTACCTTTATCCTTGTTCGATTTAGTTAATATGAAGCAAAGAGAGATGATGGCACACATAAAACACATGTAAACTTGCAATTACAAAAGGAGACATAATACCAAAGCAAGATACCACATGAATCCCATAAACTGCTGCAAACCCTGGTGTATTCCTTAGCCAAACTGTTGAAATGTGTATACAATGAAGCTCCAAGCTTTCCCAAAAGTCCAACCTTCGCTAATGACAGAAAAATCACAAGATATAGACAAACAATAACTCATCCTAGCCTCTAGGGGTAGAGCTCATGAGTTTAGGAGTTGTTCCAACAAATTCTAAACTGAGAACTAAAAAGTAGGCAGTGGAACAGCTTACCTCTAAAAACTAGGGAACTGATTCATTCAGTTGCAAACTACCTTTTCATGGATGAATCTACCTCTATGAGTGAAAATTTAGCATAGTTACATCAAAATCCATCAAGTCACATTAAATTACATCATGAGTTTGACAATTAGAAGGAGAAAATTCAAACTGTCAAGAAACTAGGCAAAAAACAGAGTATTTTTTTTCAAACTGAGCAAAATTCCTCCAATGTGTCACGTTGATTTCCTTATGCGTAGCACCCTTTTGCAGCTTCTTTTGGAGGCCTTCCCGGTGTCCAAATTTGCTCCAAGTGTGCTTCCTGGAAAGTTATGCCTATCTACTTTCTAGAACAAGTGGAATTTTTTAATTTTTCCTCCATTTACCTCTCCAAAACTGAGTTATTACCAACATTGCTTCTTGTGTGTCCAAAAAGGGGCAGAAAGGTCATTTTTTAGGGGTTTTTGACCTTTTTGGAAGCTCAAAACCTGTCAAAATTTCTTGGCCATTTGTGGGCATGCATATTTTTTAATGAAAAATCCAAAAATGTTGAGTTTTCCTCAAAAGGAGGTCCCCATCAAAAGCGAGCACCGGGTGGCACAACGCATTGGGCAGAAAAACCTATTTTTTTTGCCTAAAAATTCCAAAATTGCAAAAAGCGTCCCAAAAAAAATTTTGAAATTTGGGCCGACTATCCTCCATTAAGTGCTATGTTGGGCCAAGGAAGCCTAAGCCAAGATATGAAGTCTATCTTGCTCTTTTTTCTTCCTTGATGTCTTCATCAACTTGGCCTTCAAGTTCCTGATTCTTGCCTTGCAACTTTTGTTTCTCGCCAAGTAATGGTAGGCCATGTGCCTCAACATAGTTTTCTTCCTGTTGGCCTTCTCTAGCAACTTTTCCAAGTGGATATTTTCCCTCTCAAGCCAAGACTCACGATCAACATTGATTTCTTGTTCAAGTGGTGTGAGCTTCACTTTCCTCCTCTTAGCAGCTTGTCGGTTTTCTCGTATGTTTTGTAGCTCCATGATGGTTTGTTGATCCTCTAGTTGTTTGTTTCATTGCTCCAGATATTTTATTATCCACTTGGCTCTTTCTAGGTTGAGAGACAAATCATTAATGTCTGCTTGTTGCTCATGAATGATCTCCTTAAGCTTTGAGCTTTGTGGGCCCAAATCGGTGTCATCATCCTGAATGAGAATGAAATTTGTCTCTTGCCCTCCTGAAGGCCCCTCATCATGTAATGGCCGCTTGCCCTTGTCCTGAACCTATTCTACTGATGGAGGAAGTGAGACCCCTTCCACCCCGGGTGGAGATAGTACTCGCTCTTATGCTGCAAACAACCTTCTAGTGCCCTTTTGGTAGGTGATAAGCATTTGAACACTAGCGGTTTGTGTCTCATGAATCTCTTGCTGATGTGAAGGTCCACCTGTCTCATAAAAAGTTGCTGGAGGTACTTGAGGACCTGTGAAGTCCTCATGTGAAATGAAATCCTCCCATGAGATGTTCTATAAACCAAGCTGATGCAAGACCACAATTTTGATTAGTGCAAAATGATATATGTTGTTATATTGCTGCTGAGGAGACTTCCTTTGCACTAAGGTGGTCATCTTCTCAATGTTCCGGCAAATGAAATAGGGGAGATTCATCATTCTGACCCTAGTAAAGTGCATCAACAATCTGATGTGATAGGAATATAGGCGATAAAACCAGCCTTCACAGCTGAAATACTTAATTATGAGTTTCATCAAGGGAGCATATGAGTCTTTCAGATACCGAAAGGGAAAAACTCTGTTGAGATGTCTCTGATAACCAGCCTTGATGTATGGCTCATAATTTTTACTATCAATCTACTGCCTTTTATTCCAATGCTCACTGACATTTGGAATACTAGTTGCTAGAGAAATAGACTCTGATGTCAAGGTGAATGTTGCACCTGCTAGAGTGACTTGGCCATTATGAAGATGGAGCAAAAACAACCTGGCCAACTCATGATGGTACTGGACTCTCTCTGCCATCTCACAGAACTGATAACAGGAATGGTGTTGAAAGCATGTGACAGCAAGAGGGAAGGCCTGCAGCTCAGCAAGTGAAGTAGGCTCCTCTCGTATATGTTTACCACCTTTGTGAGGTCTCCTTGGTGCATGGATTTCTATAGAAGAATCACTATGTGTCTCCTCATCTCAGTCATAGGAAGGATCAGACTCCATGTTTGCCAATGTTTGAGTTTTCTTAGATGAGTAAGAAGAGATTTATGGTGTCTTTAGTTTTCTGCTACCAAGGATGAGAATGTATGAGGGACTGTGGAAAGAAAGTGTATGAGGGGTTTTGGGAATGTTTGCTGATAGGATTTTTGGGAATGGAAGGGTTTTAGGGACAATAATTAGGCTTTGGGATAGCAATTAGGGTTTAGGAATTTGTAACTAGGGTTTGGGATAGTGGGAGTTAGGGATATGGGGTTAGTGAATTTAGGGATATGGGGATTAAGGAATGAGTTAATGAAACTAGAAAATAAATGAGGGAATCAAATATTGAAGGAGTGATGGAGTGGACTTGGCAGCAAAAACACAAATTGTAAACCCTAAGCAATTGTTTTTGAGAAAAAATTGCAAAGAGGTAGGGTTTCAAGTTTATCTCATTAAATCACCATAAACTTTAAGAGAAACTCATTCACTGGCAATGGAAGGATGCTTGACTTACTTGAACATGTGGAAATTAAGCAAATTTGGCAGTTTGGATGAGTTTGTGGGTGAAATCGGGCTTGAAGCCTTATGCACCGTGCCACAAACCCAATGCACCGCGCCACTTCAATGCGTCGCACCTATGTATTTTTTGCACTGTGGAGGGTGTCCCAATGTGCTACGCCAGCCCAATGCGCCGCGCCCACGACCCACTGCGCCACGCCCCTAAAACTTGCCAATTTTGCTGCAATTTTTCTCCTTTTCTCCAACATGACCTTTCTCTCGTTCTCTCCTTTTTATTTAGATGCAAATGAGCTCTTTGAACATTACAAATGGTTTATATGCAAAAGATTTTAGTTTTTCACTCATAAAAACCCACTTTTGTAATGTTTTCATTTGACTTACGTTTCAAACTCTGTTTTTGGGCAGTTTGCTTTATTTTTGCCTTTGATGAACTGAATGATTTGACTTTTTGTTTGCTTTGCAGGTGATAGAGATGTTGAAGCTTGACAAGGTGACCAGGGTTGCCACTGAAGTTATTACATATGGAAAACTGAGATTACATCAAATTTATAGATAAAAACATAAAGAACTTTGTTTTTCATCAAAACATGGTTTTGAGGAAAAATCAGTCTCTGAACATGTGATTATGGAGTTTATTGTTACTGGAACTTTATTTTTCCTCCTCATGCACCTGCTGACTATCATTGATCATTATGAAGATCTTTTTTACGAAACCCTAGACCTAATGAGACCTAAAACCATAAAAATGACTTTTGCATATTTAAAGACAAAATTTGATTGTAGATGATCTAGATGGATGGAAATGGGCCAGCCGGTAAAGGACATGAGGGAAAATGTACAATAAGCCACTTTCGTCAGATGATCCATGATCCTAATGGAATGCAGCTGATCGAGTGAGACACCTAACATCCAATGCAACAAGAGAATTTGATCACTGACGGAGGGATGAAGATACCAACACTAACAGGATGTATGATGACAAGAAGTCATGTTGATGAATGGTCAGATATTGGTAGATGGAATTATCCCTAGTTGAGAGGGAGTGTTAAAATTATACAAATGCGGTCAAGTTCCACTTTGGATAGCTCACATAATAAAGATAATGATTTCACTGAATTCATCTTTTCTAGAGGACAAAAATCAACCTAAATATCATCTCGTTTGGATAAGCAGAAGTTGGTTTTTCAATTTATGAATCCACTTATGTATATGCGTAGGTTGGCCCTATGCATATGTACAATTAGACAAGTCAGTCTCAACATTAAGTGGACCCTCATGGAAGCCTATAAATAGAAGATACCTCAAGCTCATTTGGACACATTGATCAAGTGATCTTCTCTTCTCTTCTATTTTCTTGGTTCACACAAACGGAGAAAGTTCGCACAAGGGTCTGAAACTACAAGGTTGAAGCTCACACGAACCTAGGGTTTCTATTTCTCAGTCGTTGGCTCATAAATAAGAATTATCAACCCTAGATGCATGCACAAAGTGGTCAAGGGTGCGTCTGGGAAGCCTCATACTCTCACACAGTAGCCTGAAGGGAGCGTCTAGGGTTTCTGAAGAATATCAAGTACCTTGGTCCCCAAATTCATGCACATAGTGGTCAAGGGTACATATAGGAAGCCTCAGATGCTCGCACAGTATCCTAAAGGGTGCATATGGGGGTTTGAACACATCTAAGTGTATTTGTCCCCATTCACACACATACATTTCACCAAGGAGCATCCAGGATTGCCATAGTCACTCACACAACACCTTCTCCATGCATCTGGGACTAAAATATGAAACTTCAGTACTCCGAAGATTCCTCTTAGTGACAGCAGTGTTCAGTAGTGGGCTACAGACGTTAACATTACATTACAATCCTCAAAATTAGGGTTTTTAATACAAACATGTTTAGGTTCATTTCATGGATTTTCTAGTAGTTATAAAGATATGGATCATTGTACTCTCTTTTGTTGAATCATTTGATGACAATCTACAATAAGACGAATTTGCAAGTGTTTTCTCCATAATGGGTTTTTCCCTAGTCTCGAACTAATCTTGGTTTCCCTATGTGGGCATGCTTTTCTTCTATTGTTCCTTTATGTTCTTCTACATTGATGATGATGATATTTTTAGATATAGGAGGAATGACCTGTTATAGATTTTTTTGAACCCAACGTTTCGGACTACCAAGTGAGTCCATCATCAAGGGATGCGTCAACTATGTTCTTTCTACGTAGTTGAATATGCTAATGAATAATGATGTAAATTGGAAAATTTTCATGATGTTAAGGGGTGAACTTAATGTGTTAATGGAGAAATGCAACTATCAAATCAAATAAAAATATACCCATAAGAAAATTTAATATGGTGTCAAAGGTGGACTGAATAGAATCCATGGAGATCACCCCGATGATGACACCATTGATGAAAGAAAGAAGAGAATGGTGGAGACCTAAAATAATTCTATGGTTTGAAGAAAACCTTATGCAATTTGATTATTAGGGTTTTATGAGGTTAGGGTTTTGAGATAAACCTTGGTTTATGGAATAGATATGAGGCCTAAAACCTAGCATGGCAAATGTGAACACGCTCAAACACTTTTGAAGGATTTTATGAAGCTCTAGATGGGATATTCCCTAGGAGGCCTGTTTGGTTAATTGAAGGCAAAATTGGTATGTGGACAATGGAAATTTATGGCTCTTGAAGGATGGAGAGGATCACCTCTGATTGAAGATAATTATTTCTTGATCTATGATGCTTCTTACTTGTGTTTAGACTTGTATTATTCATGAGTATATAGATGTTTCTAACCTCTGTGATGAGATGTGATAAGTGGATCCTTCTTGAGGATCATTTGAAATGCAAGAAAGATGGCTAGAGTTGGAAAAGGTAAAGAGGCACTATACGAAAAGGTGACAAAGTGACAAAAGCTTCCTATGTCTAATGAGAAGGTTCAGATGTATTTGAATACCACAAGGTATGCATGTCATGTTACATTGAAAGGCTAGGTAATCCCTAAGGTATGATGAGAATATCTATGACTCATGAAAATGATTTGGATTTATGTTTCCTATGATGAAATGGTGCACGTGGTATTGAAATTTTGATCTTATTGAAATGTTAATCTTTGATCTTTATGGTATACTTGATGTTTGGCTAACATCTATCTATTGGATATCATGATCTCATAAAGAAGGCTAGCACCCTGAATATGATATTGTTGATACTTATCATTCATAAGTCATGATGGATTTCACATAGAAGGATAGCTTATTGACTCTTTATAATGCTTGTGATGAACATGATGAAAGTATGGGAAAAAGAATGGAAACTCTTGTTGTCTATTGAATGACCTTACTTGATAATATTGATAATGATAAGCATGGTAACCTTGGTGATAGAGGTATAACTATGAGGTTGATATTCTAGATCTTTTTACTAACTACAGTCGTGTCTTGATGTGATAAGTAACTATGGCATATGGTAAAATTGAATGCCCTAACTTGATGGGTTGACTTGATATTGTTACATATGTATGATACCCTAATCACTCGACTCTAATCACTTGATGAAAGATTGATGTCATGATGATGATGACCATGATGGATATATGTTTTATTTTATGATCTAGTAGATCTTTTATTACATGACTCTAGTATAGACAGGTCGATGACATGAACGAAGATAAATGAAGTGGATTCCCATTCAGAGGGAGAGAATCTCCTCAAGATTCTTACTCATATTACCATTTGCATTATATGTATATTATGTATTATTGAAGTATGATTTATGTGTATCTGACATTGTTGATATACATCAAAGGTATTAACTTAGCTAAGATGTTTTTATCCCACTCAAAGCCTCATTTACATGGAAGAAAGGCTACAAGTGCGACTATAGCCTCCTAGACACACAGATGCGGGATCAAGGGTGTGTCCAAGGCCCTAAGATAAATTCTGGTTTGATTCAACCACATTCTCTCACATAAAATCTTGAAGAGTGCGACTGTGGGTTCTAGTCGCACAAAGGAAGGCCTATGGGTGCGACTATGCCTGCAGATCATAGAAAAATGAAGTTTTGTGCATGAAATCATATGTTCACCTGGAGGATGTCAGCTCTACATATGTGTAGAAGATAACAGAAAGATCAGAGAGAAGGGAAGTTTGAATGTTTACTATAATGTGAATATGTAGATTGAACTTGTGTTTGCAGGTGACTAGGATACAGATATGTCATTATTTTTTAAGTTTATATTACAAGAGTTTGGCATGATTTGGTTGGTTGATATAGATGAGGACTGTTGGGAATTCTAATATGACTTATATTGGTATTTGATAATGGTTTTGTATTGGCCTTCTCATTCTTAGCACATTGGTTGAAGTATTGACAGTTGTATGCTTGGAACCTACACGATTTATGTTTGGTATATGAATTTTCATCTAGTAACATAAATGGCTTGTATTATGATCATGAGAATGACTTAATCAGGTTTGATATTGCATGATAATAGATGAAGTCAAGACTTGATATGAGCTCTATCTATCACCTGGTCTAAAGAACTTGATACTGTGATATTGATTATTTTTATATTAATTATGATCTACAATGATTTATGAAAAGTTGAGCAAGTTGATTTAGTAAAATGTTATGTTTGCAAAGATCACTGCATGAAGCAAGCTCCCTGATCCAGATGATGTGTTGAAGTCAAGATGATGTTTTGGTATTCGGTGAAGTCAGGATGATGTGTTGATAAAAACCTCTAATTCATAAACGTTCCAAGGTATGACTTTGGTTTTGGTTTTATATATTGATGGTCTACTCTTGACAAGTGATGAGCCTATGATGATATAAGTAAGAGGGAGATGGCTTCTAAAGCTATAAATAAGAAATCATGGCATGATGAATCAATTTCTGAAATTGGGAGAAAATAATCTATATTTCTAAGTTATTGAAGAAGTAGTGGAAAGAGGAAATGAAAATCCTTTGACACAACAATTAAATTGGCAATTGATAGTTGATTGAAGCTTTTTTGAACATCTATTTGTGTATATACATGATATACATAGGACCTGAGTCGATTCATGATTGATTTGCTTCATACACATTGAGTTGTCATCAAGCATCCTTTGAGATATTTGCATGATATTTTCTATTCTTGGTCTGAGATATTCTTCCTATGATATATGACTCTATGGATATGTTGATGAATAATGATGTAAATATGAATAATTTCATTATGTTAAGGGGTGAACTTAATGTTTTAATGAAGAAACGAAACTATCAAAGCAAAGAAGAATATATCCCTAAGAAAATTTTACATGGTACATCACATCTGTTTAACATGATTCTAGAGCTAACAAATCTTCTGATTACTAACACGCTGACAAATATTCCAGGTAGTATCCCATTAACAGACATTCCAAGTAGTAGCCCATTGACATATATTCTGGGTAGTAGCATGCTGACAGATATTCTGAGTAGTAGCCAATTGACAGATATTCTAGGTAGTAACCCGCTGAAATATATTTCAAGTAGTATCCAATTGAGAGATATTTTGGGTAGTATCCCATTGACGAATATTTCGGGTAGTATCTCGTTGATAGAAATTTTTGGTTGTATCCCGATGAATAGAGGGTTGTTGCTTAATCTCCCCTCTGGTAACAAATTCTTCTTCTTTTAGATTCGAGAATATTCAGCATATGAGCAGGAACAATC
Source organism: Pinus taeda (assembly GCA_000404065.3). Taxonomy (NCBI): domain Eukaryota; kingdom Viridiplantae; phylum Streptophyta; class Pinopsida; order Pinales; family Pinaceae; genus Pinus; species Pinus taeda. The sequence continues at coordinate 131,439 of APFE031032036.1, read as the reverse complement.
AAGAGATAAGAAGGAATAAGAAAGAGATGTACATTGATTATTTGAGATGATGAGATACTTGAGATTTGACATACGATGAAAGGAAGCCATGTTGATTAGCAATTAGATATTTGTAGGTGGAATTCTCCCTAGTAGATATGTTGATGTTGATTGGGATCGATGTCAATACTCAAATCTGTTGATGTTGATTGGGATCGTTATTGATGATATGAGCACATATGAGTGACACCTTAGTATGATATCAGCCATGATGACAGGTTTGTAGCATGACAGAGGTTGAGTACGATGTTTATAGCATGACTATCTATAAAGCAGGATGAAGAAGCGTTTGAAGAGATGTTTGAGAAAGTTATGAATATGACATGGATACACTGTGATGACATAGAGAGGAAAAGAATCCCATATATATAGTTGGGACTGAGATACTTTCATATATTCAGACAGCGTTGTTGTACTAGACCATCCTTGGCTCGTGTTTGACACATCCTTGAGAGGGAGGATGATTATGTTCTAACATGATATTTGATTTTATGTCCTATATGAGCAATAGACAACCACTACTAATACATGATGATTACATGATACAATTACAATTATATGAGTATGATGAGAGTAGCGCTAATCGAGGACATTGAGCCAATCTCTTCCTCCCCTGTCTGAGCTCCCAGGGTATAGAATTGAGATAGAGGATTCCTAGGGTTGAGGGAACTCTAGACAATAGGATATAACTCCTATCTGTTACCCATAGGGTTGGAGTAATAGATCACCCTATCTTGGTCTTTGCAGAGTATACCCCAGATGGCATCATACCCACAGGTTGGGCTTGTTATAATTACCCCTCCCCTTCTGGCCAATGGTTGAGGAGGCTTGGGGCATGAGATCTTAAACTCTGGTAAGTCTAGTATCTCGCCCAAGCTAGTATTATAATGCAATTTTTCTACCATATGACTATTGAGGGTCATTGGTGGGAATATCTGTAGGAAATAGGATGGGTTGAGTAGTATTTCCCCTATTTCACCTATTGCTTGATATTGGGTCATATTAATAGCTCCCCCATTAGATTCCAGGTTGATTAGTAGATCCCCGATGTGTTTCCAAGTTGAGATATGCCCCCCGATGATATGCTCTTCAATGACGATCAGGATAGTAGCCCACTGACAGATATTCCAGGTAGTAACTTGCTAACCGATATTTTGGGTAGTAGCCCACCGATAGATATTTCGGGTAGTAGCCCACCGATAGATATTTTGGGTAGTATCCCGTTGACAAATATTCTGGGTAGTAGCCTATTGACAGATATTCCGAGTAGTAGCCATATGATAGAGATTTCGATTTGTGGCCTGATGAATAGTGGGTTGTAGCTTAAGCTCCCCTATAGTGATAAATTATTCTTCTTTAAGATTCGATAATATTTAGTATATGATCAAGAACAATCAATAGATAAGAAGGAATAAGCAAGAGATGTACATTAATGATTTGAGATGATGAGATACTTAAGATGGCAAGTATGATGACCGAAAGTCATGTTGATTGATGGTCAAATATTGGCAGGTGGAATTCTCCCTAGTTGAGAGTGAGTATTAAAATTATGAAATTGTAGTTAAATTTTACTTTTGACAGCTCACATTATGGATATAATAATTGCATTGAATTCCTCTTTTTGAGAGGACCAAAATTAACCTAAAGATCACCTCGTTGGGATAAGAAGAAGTTCATTTTTGAATTTATGAATCCACTCATGTATATTGGATCAAGTCAGCCCTATGCATATGTAGAATTAGACAGGTCAGCCTCAATATTAAATGGACCCTTATGGAAACCTATAAATAGAAGATACGTCAAGTTCATTTGGACATATTTATCAACCCATTTTCTCTTCTCTTTTGTTTTCTTGCTTTGCACGAGTCTAACAGAGAAAGTTCACACAAGGGTTGGAAACTACACAATTCAAGCTCGCACAAATATAGGGTTTATGTTTCTCGGGCGCAAGCTTGTAACTAAGAATTCTCAGCCTTGGACACGTGTAGAGAGTGGTCAAGGGTGGGTCTTGGAAGCTTTAGACGCTCATACAATAGCCTGAAGGGAGCATCTAGGGTTTTTGAAGCAGATCAGGCAGTTTGGTCATCATGTGCATGCATAGAGTGGTCAAGTGTGCATCTTGGAAGCCTTGAACGTTTGCACAGTGGCCTAAAGGGTGCATCTAGGGGTTTGAGGAAGATCTGAGTGTATTTGTCCCTAGTCGCATGTATAAAATTCAACAGGGAGCGTCAAAGACTTTCATAGTCGCTTGCACATCTCCTCCTCCATCCGTACGGGAGTCTGAAGATTCCACTCAGTGACAATAGTATTCAGCAATAGGCTACATACACTAATAGTACATTTCAATCCTCAACATCAGGGTTTTGAATTCAAGAATGTTTAGGTTCATTTCATGGATGTTCTAGTTGTTGTGAAGATATGAATCATTGTACTCTCTTTCGCTAAATCATTTGATGACAATCTATAAAAAGAAGAATTTGCAAGGGTTTCCGCATAGTGGGTTTTTCCCTAGTATTTGACCAATCCTAGTGTCTTTATGTGTGCACGATTTTCTTTTATTATTCCTTTATTTTACGCTACATTGATGATGATGATATTTTTCTTTCTACATAGTTTCATATGCTGATGAATAATGATGTAAATTTAAATAATTTCATGATGTCAAGGGGTGAAATTAATGTTTTAATGAAGAAATGAAATCATCAAAGCAAAGAACAATTTATCCCTAAGAAAATTTAACATTTTGTGGTGTTGAAACTTTGTGATGATAACCGTTGATTCTCTACCGCGAGATGTTCTGCTTGTTGCTTCATTGCAAAAATTTCATTCCTCAATATATCCTTCTCACTTAGAAGATATTTAGAGTTATCCTGTGTTGTTGTGGCGAAAGAAACATTTGCCACCATGACCACTCTAGGATTCCTTCTGGTGTTGGTAGTTATCACCTTCTCTGTAGCAATTTGATTAGATTCTAAGGATATTTTGGATAGTATCTATGCCTCTGCTACAAGATCCTCTTCTTAAGTTTATCAAATGTGACACTGCATACATCCATGACTCTATCTGCTGGTGGAGGTGTGATCCTCATCTCTCCAAAAAGAAGATGACCAACTGTGAGGGGAGGTTCCTTTGGAAAACCTAGCTCATCATCCATGGGTTGAATGGTATCTTCTTCCTCCAACTCTTCCTCTTCTATCTCATGAGAAAATTGTTCTTCTTCCAATATTTGTGTTGCTTCTTCCTCCTAGTACTTCCTTTGTTGTTCTTATTTTATCCTTCTCCTCTCCTCTTCTTCTTCTTGTTTCTTTTTAAGAAATGCATTATGCTTCCTATTTTCCTCTTCTTCTTCTACTTATCTCCTCTTCTATTCTTCTTGAATAACTCTTATGTTTATAGGATCATCTTTCCACTCCTATTGCTCTCGCCTGTCGAATGATATATGATCCTCTTCTTAGGAGCTACTTTACTTTCTTGAGGGGTTGTTTGTTCTTCCTCCTCCACTTGCAAGTCTTGAGCTAGTGGATCCTGGGGTGAACTAGTTTCCATCCTCATATGTTCCTTCATGTTTTTATTGTACCATCTCCTTACCTTATCATCTTCTATTGTAGATATCGAAGAGTAACTCGTATTGTGACTGATCCTTTCACAATGTTTCCTACACACTCTCCTAAGATCATATCCATGAAACTATTTAGTGGTGAAGTGCAAGTTTTCCTGCTTTTGTATTTCTACTGTTGTCGCCTTGTATTTATTTAACTCACATAATCCTATCCTTAACAGGAAGGTGGGCCAAGGGGACTTCCTCCTCCTGTGAATAACTCTTGATAATCCTTGTTCTAATTGATTTACGACTTCCTGCATGAACACCTTATTGGTCACATATATTGGCATAAGACAAGGGGATATCTTACAACCAAAACATCTGATGTATGCCCCCTCGGGTTTTGAAAACCTATCTATGGTATCCCATAGCGACTCCTTTACCTAATCAGTCATGCAAGGAGGTTCGATCTCGAATATCATATAAAATATAACAATAAAGAAGTGCTTGACCAATCTATCATATGTGCCTTTGAAGCTTGACTCTGATAACACTCTGTAGTGAAAGTGAACTAGGAACTCGTGTAGAATTTCCCACTGTAGATCACCTGATAATGCAATATACTAAAGAAAAATACTTGATCTACTTCTACAAACAAACTTGCAGAAGTTTAATCGATTTTGAGCAAGATCAAATAGAACGCATATAACAGAGAATGAGAAATCAATCACACATGAACACAAAAGAATACTCTCCACAAAGCCTTAGCTAAAAACCTCGATCTCTATATTATCATACAAGTGGAAAGATGTCTAGATTACACAATGCTTTAGCTCACAAGCTATCTAGCTCTCAGTACAATCCCTCAATGCTGCTCATAGACTAAATATACACAACATATGCCTTCCCTCAGTCTGCCAAGCCTCCTATTTCCTTACACAGTTTCTCCTGGGTCCTCTGGTTGCCACCTGTGTGAATTGACCTCTCACACAACTCACCAAACTCAGAAGTAGCTGCACAATCTCCAAGGAATGAATTCCTTTTGCATGCAAGAGATATCCTCAGTGGAATATTCCTGCAACTAATAGTACATTGTCCCATCATCTGATCTCAACTGGGTCTCTGATTGAACTAACATGCATGAGTTATTTATGAGAGAATATTCAGCTATCTGAAGTGCAATAGTTACATGCATGCATGCAATAACTAACTGAACTCACAATCAGTTCCACAAATTGTTGGAACTAATCTAACTAGACTTAACTCAGTTAACTAAGCTAACTAATTACAACTCAAAATAAAACTCATCCTGATCACTTTAATTAAGGGATAACTTCCTCAATCAAAGGGAAAACTATTGCATGTCCTCACATAGGCTTCATGTTTGATTTTATCCAACTAATTAACTCAAGATGAATTAATTAATTATTTTTCAAATAGATGCTAAGATCAAATTCGAAATTTAATTCTCAATTCTAGTTTGGGGACTAACTAAAATCGGAATGTATCTTGAAATGCTATTTATAGCAATGCTATTTTTAGCACTTCTATATTTAGCATTTATTGTTGCTATTTTCAATGCTCCCTCTCAACAAGAAAGGGATTATCTGTCACCCCAATCTTGTCTCTGTGGAACTCGAACTTGCATGTTGACAATGCCTTAGTCAAAATATTTGCATCCTGCTCCTCGGTTGAAACATACAGCAACAACATGATCCTCTTCACCACATAGTCTCGAAGATGATGATACCGGATATTGATGTGCTTGGACCTGTCATGAAATATTGGATTCTCAAAGAGTTTGATACAACTGTGATTATTGCAATAGATCACAATTGGATCCATCCTCTAACTAAACCATCCAACTAGAATTTTCCACATCCAAATGGCCTCACATGCTGCCTGACTGGCAGCCATGTATTCAGCCTCTGCTGAGCTAAGTGTAACTGACCTTTGTTTCCTATTGTACCAAGAAATTATAACTGAACCAAGGTTGAAAATTCCTCCTAAAGTTCTCTTCCAGTCTGTGAAGCCTTGAAGCTTCACTCCCTCTGTCTTTCTATACCATAATCCATACTGAGATGTGCCTCTGAGGTATCTCAACACATGCTTCACTGCCTTCCAAAATAGCTTGGTAGGCTAAACCATAGCTTGACTCAATTGGTTCACCGCAAAGCACAAATCTGGTCATGTGTTCACTAGATACATCAATGAACCCACAAGCTGCTGATAAACAATAGCAGCTACTACCTCGCCTGAAGTAGCATCCTCCTTCCTCCAGTTACCTGCTAGAGGAGTCTGCATGGGCTTGCACTTCTCCATGTGGAATCTCTTGATTATCTCATTGGCATACTTGCCTTGAGACACAAACACTTCCCCATCCTTCTGCCACACTTCCATGCGTAGAAATTAGTGCATAAGACCTATGTCTTTCATCTTGAACTCTCTTGCAAGGTCCTCCTTGCAATAATTTATCAACTGATCATCAACTACCAATATCAAATCATCAACATAAAGAACAATGATCAATGGCTTACCTTCTACCATGATGTGGTAAAGGTTCGCATCTGCTTCACTCTTTGTGAAGCCCAACCCAGTGAAATAGTTGTCGATCCTGGTGTACCAAGCATGAGGTGCTTGCTTCAACCCGTACAAAGCTCTCTTGAGTCGGCACACATGCAACTTGCGATCGAAGGTCTCAAAACCTTCCAGCTGCTCAATGTACACTTATTCCTCAATATTTCCATTGAGGAATGAAGTCTTCACATCCATCTGATGGATATTCCAACCCATCTGAGCTGATAGTGCCAACATCGATCTGATAAATGATTACCTTGCTACAGGAGCAAAAGTCTCATCATAGTTGATCCCCTCAACCTATGAGAAACCATGGGCAACAAACCTTGCCTTATGTTTCTCAACATTGCCATCAGCTGCTTGCTTTACCTTGTAAATCCATCAGGAACTCACCACTGACTTGTCCTCCGGTCTTAGGACAACATCCCAAACACTGTACCAAACGATGGAGTCATACTCCTCTACCATAGCATCAACCCACACTAGTTGTTGCACTTCTTCCTCAAAGGAAGAAGGTTCGATCTCTACACACTCCCCAGCCAGGTCCATGTAACCAGTGTATTGCTTGGGTGATCTCGTCTGTCTACACTGAGAGGATGGTTGCCCTACATTCTCTCTCACATCCATCACCAATCTTTTAGCTTCCCTTGAGCGTTTCTACCCATCTCTGGAAGACTCTACATGAGTGGATGTCTCCACTCTCGGATCCTCTGCATGCGGTTGCTCTGCATCAATCTGAGGCTCCTCCTCCTTTGGAAACAAAAGTTCCTCCTCTGCATGCAACTTGAGCTCCCTCTCAAGGGACACTCGCATGGCTTTCTGCTCGTCGAACTTCAGATCTCTGCGTACCACTGTCCTCTAACTGGTAGGGAAGAACATTCGATAGTTGTGGGGTGTATCAGTGTACCCCACAAGTATTCCCAACTCAGCTGTTGGCTCTGGCTTCTTCCGGGCATTTTTGGTCACACAGCAATAAACTAATGATCCAAAGATCCTGAAGTGACTCACATCTAGTCTCTTCCCAGAGAAGGCCTCCACTGGTGTCTTCATCCCCAGTATATGATGTGGGCTTCTATTCTGCAAGTATATTGTTGTATTGCATGCCTCAGCCCACAAATGAAGTGGTAGGCTTTGGTCATTAAGCATCGCTAGAGCTACTCCGACAATCGAGATGTTCTTCCTTTTGGCCACCCCATTCTGTTGTGGGTTATGGGGTGTCGTCAACTCCCGTTTAATTCCTTCTGTTGCACAGAAGTCCTTATACTATTGGGATACATACTCTCCACCATTTTCACTTCGTAAGGCCCTTATTTTCTTTCCAGATTCTTTCTCTTCCAAGGCTTTGAACTCACAAAACCTTGAGAAGGTTTGATCCTTCTTCTGCATCAAGTAGATCCAACATCTACGAGAAAAATCATCAATAAAATTAACATAGTAACTTTGTTTAGCGATGGAGGTTGTACAAAATGGTCCACACACATCTGTATGAACTAGCTCTGGGATTGCTCCCACTCTACTGTCTCAATCCTAAAAGGAATATTTTGTATACTTACCCAGGGTACAACCTTTGCATGTATCCATTCGCTCCAGTTTTCCCTTGGGAAGTCTGGTAGAAATCTGTTGCATGATCTTCAAGGCCCCATGGTGCAAGTGGCCCAATCTTCTATGCCATAGCTCGTCAATATCCTGGCTCTGCACCAACTCTGCTTTGGAACTCAATGTAGCACTGTCATCTACCTCTAGCTTGTAGAGATTCTTTACTCAAATCCAAATCCTCTTGGTCTGTCCAGTGCCGATATGCCTCAGGATGCCTTTCCTTTACTAAATACTACATCATAGCCTTTGTCTTCCAGCATAGTGACGAATACAAGATTCTTCTTCACACCAGGCACATACTTTACATCAGTCAGGGTGAGAGAAGCTCCATGCTCCCTCTGAAACACAACCGTACCTTCACCTAAAACACAATACTTTCCATCATCACCCATCTCAATGAGCATCTAGAGGTCCTTCTACAAAGTATTGGATAGACTCTTATCACCGGTCATGTGGAAGGAGGCTCCACTGTCCAGGTACTAAAAACACCACACCATTGATGAAACCATGCATGCGATGAGGGTGAAATCCAATTCAAACTATGAGGCCAGTGCATCACCATCTGATCCCTTCGAGGATCCCTTCTTGGATTTCTTGTATGGACAATTTGTAGCATAATGGCCCACCTCATGACAATGAAAGCATCTCACTTTTGATTTGTCAATCTTCTTCCCACCATGGGAAGAACTCGATTTGGAATGGGACACCTTCCATTTCCCTTTCCTCACCTTACTCGCTGAGGCTAGATTTTCTTCATCATCTTGCTTTGATGAAGATCCATCTCTAGTGCTTCTCCTTATCTCCTCCTGCATCAGATCCAACCAAATTCGTTCCCAATCTGGCAATTTCTCTCTTCCATTTACCGAGTCTTGGTAGCTATGTCAGCTCTTAGGAAGACCGAGGAGAGCAAGAGTCACCATGTCATCATCGACTATCGTGATCCCTACACTTCCAAGCTCATCCCTGCAGGTGGTGAGCTTGTTCAGATATGTAAAGATCATGTCACCCTTTTCACACTTGATTTTCTGAAGCTTGTCTTTCAGCACTAGCTTCCTCTAATCGCTGCTTTTTTTTTATATAGATCCTTCAATGTTTTCCACATTGAAAATGGTGTCTCCTTCCCATGGAGACTCGAGACAATGTGGTCTCGAACTCCCTCCAGAAGGATTCTCCTCACTTTAGCCACACATTTCTTCCATTCCACCAATTCTTGGGCATTAGTCGCTACTGGCTTAGGGGCTTCTTGATCAATGAATTCCTTCAAACTTTTTACTCTAATACCACTTCCATGCGATCCTTCCAGGATATATAATTCGAGCTACCATCAAGGGCATACTCGAGTCTCAAATCGTTGAACACCATTGGTGAAATTTGAGATATGATAAGAATTCAAATTATATAATCAAGAACTTCAAACTTCGAACTTCGAACTTCTTTGTATACTGTTCTTCGCTTTGATCACCTTTGCTCTGATACCATGTATAATTTCCCACTGTAGATCACCTGATAATGCAATATACTAAAGAAAAATACTTGATCTACTTCTACAAACAAACTTGCAAAAGCTTAATCGATTTTGATCAAGATCAAATAGAACACATATAACAAAGAATGAGAAATCAATCACACATGAACACAGAAGAATACTCTGGGGGAAGCCTCAGCTAAAAACCCCAATCTCTGTATTATCATACAAGTGGAAATATGTCCAGATTACACAAAGCTTTAGCTCACAAGCTATCCATCTCTCATTGCAATCCCTCAATGTTTCTCATAGACTAAATAGACAAAACATATGCCTCCCCTCAGTCCTCCAAGACTCCTATTTCCTTGCGCAGTTTCTCCTAGGTGAATTGACCTCTCACACAACTCACCAAACTCAGAAGTAACTACACAATCTCCAAGGAATGAATTCCTTCTGCATGCAAGAGATATCCTCAATGGAATATTCTTGCAACTGATAGTACATTGTCCCATCATCTAATCTCAACTGGGTCTCTGACTAAACTGACAGCACGAGTTATTTATGAGAGAATATTCAGTTATCTGAAGTCCAATAGTTACATGCATGCATGCATTAATAACTGAATTCACAATTAGTTCACAAACTGTTGGATAATCTAACTGGACTTAACTCAGTTAACTGAACTAACTAATTACAACTCAAAGTCAACTCATCCTGATCACTTTAATTAAGGGATAACTTCCTCAATCAAAGGGAAAATTGTTGCATGTCTTCACATAGACTTCATGTTTGATTTTCTCTAACTAATTAACTCAAGATGAATTAATTAATTATTTTTCAAACAGCTGCTAAGATCAAATTCGAATTTTAATTCTCAATTTAGTTCAGGGACTAACTAAAATTGGAATGTATCCCAAAATGCTATTTTTAGCACCTCTATATTTAGCATTTCTTGTTTCTATTTTCAACAACTCGTTCTCAAGGGTCTAGCTCCAATAGATTATTTGGAACAAATACTATGCACAAATTCCATCTAAAACAAATGTAGACACGTAGAATTATGGGGCCTGATTCGCCCTAAAAGATGATTTTTCTTTCCCCACGTGACATTTCATCTCAAATGATAATATATCTACCAAGTTAAAGATTGTTCTACCAGTTACCACCATATTGATCATATATAACTAGTTTTCTTCAAACACCTCAACATTCTTGTGCCCATGCAACCAACAACACATGGCTATCACATACAAATATACATATCTGAGGATCTTAGTCAAATAATCTGCAGATGGGTAATGGTGAAACTCAGCAGGTTCTCGACACTAAGATTTGATAATGTCACTTGTGTCGAGGTTGGCCCATCTGCTATAGAAGTCATTATTTGTGTATTTAGTGGGCTTCAGCTTATTGTAGTACGTGTGCATGTCTTCTCCATAATAAGTGGCAAGATGACCGCCACTTTCACTGTGAAGCACAAGATAGGAGTCATCCATGTGTGTAATGATCCACACAATCACTTCCGCATAAGGGATGATGAGGAATCTGCATGTGACCCTATGCATCTTGGACCTATTAATGTTTATGTACACTTCCAATTCCTCCAAGTTCTCACAAAAACGTTTATGCATGAATGTGTTGTATATCTTGCTCCATGTGACCTCCCTAGTATTATCAATAAAGCAATTTGTGTCAGCATATATTGGAAAGGTTGGCTTGGTAAATTCAACAGGTCCCTCAGTGCTTGCTTCTAAGACTTCTTTGGAGGCCACTTTAAGGGGAGGCATAGCTCCAACAGAGGATGACAGGGTGAGAATACTTGTAGTACGAACGCATGTTTGTGGTAGCACACTCACAATGACGATATTAGCTTAAAGCAACCCAACTATGAAGCAATACTTTTAAATCATGTATAGAGAGCCATCAAAGGTAATTGATCATGAAAATATATCAACAACAACATAAAATCACTTGCTTGCATGAGGAAATAAGCATGAACATAATGAGGGTGCACTTTCAAAGCGCGAAGGAACAGCATGGGTCATTAAGGGCTTTGCATTGCAATCGTGCACTCAAGCAAGTGAAGAAAACCAATCTAGGGTGCACTAGGGCTCCGAAGAGTCGAGGAGGTGAGTTGTTGGGGCTTCATACCTTCACAATGTACTCATGAGCTCAAGGGGACAGAGAGGGCGCATTGATGCACTCCAAAGGGACAAAGGAACATGTTGAAAAGCCTTTGAGCCTTGACAATGAGCTCATGCTCTCAAAGGCGAGGGTGCACTAGTGCATGCTGAAGGGATGAAGGAAAGTGCCTCAAGTCTTCATGGTGTGCTCATGCGCTCAAGGGAGGGTGCAATTCTTCCTGGTGTAGTACGCTCAAGAGGTAAACTTGGTTTTTTTGTATGTAGTTTTCAAGGTTCATCAAGCTTTGAATTCTAGAAGTGTGCTCTATCTGTTGCAAGCTCAGAAACAAGTTTAAAATAAATATTTCTTTATAATAATGAGGAAAAGAAGGATCGTCAAGCTTCTATAGATGTTGTCACCACGGTGGAATATGAAGGGTTGAAGAATGTGAAGATTTTATGCATATGATTGTAAATCAGCACTTGTAGAATGAATATTGAATAGAAACGCCAGCAATCAATTAAAAAAAAAACAAAAAGACCGACATCAAGAAAAGTGATAACGACAATGAAATCATGAAAGGAGATGATTATATTTGACATGTAAGACTTGTAACGTTTTTTGATGAAGATTCCCTTGATCCACAGTTGTGCCCTCAAATCAGATGAGAATGATTATGCAAATGAATAAGTGAGTTGATTTAAAATATTTTACTTTCAAAATTGATTCATTAATGATTGCCATTTGTCAATGAGTGAAAGGATTAGTTAAGGGAAGTTAAGTGGGCTCCTACTTTCTAGGAGTGCGCTCAAATGCAACAAGATTTTCGTGCATGCAACTAAGAAGAGTGCATGTCTTTAGCACGGAGTGTGCTCAGGTAGGGTGCACTTGCTCAACATGAAAGAGTGCACTCAAGGAGGGTGAACTTCTTTAGTCCGAAGAAGTGCGCTCAAATCAAGTTCGTGTCTTCACCAACTTGGAGTGCACTTTTGTCTTTAAATGTAATTTTCTTGCTTTTGTTTTCTGTTTTTGTGCTTTTGAGTGTTTTTCTAGTGTGGGCATGGTGAAAAGACAAGTTCATAATTCAAGATAAGTCATGAATTCAACTAACCATAGACTAGATAACTTAAGTGTTTCTAAGGGTTAGGTGATGACACTTAGGAAACATTGACTTAGGAGGATGTGACACTAGGAGAAAACACACAAATAAAAAATCAAACAACATGATGACACTAGGGAGCTTGGCATGACAGTTGATGTAGGCTCCAAAATTGAATTAGGAAAAAAATTTGGAGGGTCGTTGTCGTAGCGACAATGGTTCCTTACATGCTTATCTCAATACCCATGTGTAATTCTCTTCATTCGCACTAGTTTTCTCTATTTCAATCACACACACTTCTCTTTCATTCCTTGGCTACTCTATCCTTGTTTTTCCTCTTTATTTTTCTATTTTCTTTACCTCTCACATCCCACTTCTCTTTTATCTATCTCTCTTCACCTACTCTCACACCCCCGACGAGTTCTCTCCCTCATACACATAATGCCAATATGAGAAATTATGTACCCTTCTTAGGTTGCATGGTCAACCAAAAGTCTCCATATTAGGTACTCAACCCATACTCTTAGAGAAATTCAGTACCACTCCCCCCATTATTTCTATAACTAGTTTCAGTTGGGTAGTCCAATTACCAAAGCAAAAATCAAAACATTTAATTCTTGATGCGATAGGAAACTTCATGAAGACCCCTTAAATTTTTCCTCTCTCAGACATTAGTATCAGTGTTGGTTGTTCTCTTCTTCAATTTTATCAATATATTAAATGAATATGAATATTTACATCTATTAACATATGGGAAAATATTCATTTTTATCATCCCAATATTTTCTATCTTAATTATATTTTACAAAATTTGGGGTTTAAAAATGGGTGTTACGGACTTCTCACTAGTTTTCTCTTTTTTTCGAACACAATCACCACAAGTGCATGGTACTTGGACAAATGTGCATCTCATCACATGATAGAAGCAAAGGATATATTTAGCAGTCTAATAGAGAAGGACTCAGGAATTCATTTGGATCTTGGTAATGATGCCAAGAATATCGTGAAGCATAAGGGAACAACTATTTTCCAACTTAAGTCGAGTTGTCCGTTGGAGGCCCGAGATGTACTATATGTACGAGGACTGAGGAATATTTTTCTCTCAATCTCAACCATGGAGGATAGGGGTTTTGTCTTCAAGATTAAAAAAGGGCAAGTACTCATTCCTGTAGAGACATCTAACCCTGACACAACAATGGTCATTGGGGGTAGAGAGGGAAATTAATACAAGTTGCAGGGCAAGCCATTTCAAGCCTTGGTACATGATAGATGATAGCCTGTGTGAGTTATGGCATAGGAGGATGGGACACCTACACTATAAGGCAGTACCAATTCTAATGGACATTGGCATTGGTCTCCCAGAAGTATTGAGTAACAGACAGTGTGTAGAGGGTGTGCACTTGGAAATAATGCCAAGGTTTCTTTTCAAATTAGCAAGAGAAGGTCCAATGGGATCTTGGATCTTATACATTTAGATGTATGTGGACCAACGTTAGAGTCATTTATGCAAGGATATTGTATTCTGTGGCGTTCACTGATGACTACTCCAGGAAGACGTGCATCTAATTCATAAAGACCAAGCATGCAATAATTTTTGGGATTTTAATGCTCAAGTGGAGAACCAGACATGAAGTAAGATCAAGGTATTGAGGTCAAATAATGGAGTTGAGTTCACTTCTAATGACTTCAAGGATTGCAAGGAGGTGGGGATCAAGAGGGAGTTGACAATTTCATACAACCCACAGTAGAATAGGGTTGCAGAGAGAGAATTGATATGGCATTGATGCTACTAAGGCTATGATTCATGACCAAGATCTACCTATGTTTCTTTGGGCATAAGCATATAATATGACAATATATATTTAGAATATGAGTCTTCATAGCATATTGTTGGTGGGGGGGGGGGGGGGGTGGATTTGTGGGTTAATCTACAGGAAGCATTCATTAAGGTAAAGACAAAGATAGGACATTTTATGATTTTTGGTTGTTTAGTATACATCCATGTGCTTGTGCAGAAGAAGAATATGGATATTTTAGGAGATAAATGCATGTTCGCGGGGTGAAATGGAACTTCAAAGGATTACAAGATATTCATTCCAACACAGAGGAAGATAAATGTGAGCAGAGATGTAAAGTTCAAGTAGACCATGGCATCTAGGAAGTCACATGACCCACTACTAATGACAAAGTAAGAGGAGAAAGAGACTCCACATGATGAACAATGTTTCATGGTTTCTAGTTTAAAGACTCAAACTTCTGGTAAGGAGGAGGATTCAATGGCTCCTACCAACTATGTCAAGTGATCTAGGTGGTTTATGCAGACATTGAAGGATTCTCAAGAGCATGTTAAGGCTCCTAAGAGCACATTTGGGGAGAGAATGCCTCTAAATAAATTTTTGAACTATATGGCACTACTAAGTAGCACTATTGAAGAAGCATCAAATTAGCAAGTTTAGAGGAATACCATGGTAGAAAATGATGTATGGGACATTGTGTCAAGATCGAAGAGAAAGCCAATTCTCGGTGGCTCTTCAAAATGTTCCTTCCTTGCTAAGAGGAAGTGTTAATGTTTGTACCATCAGAAAGAAACTTTTGCACAGGTGTGGAATTCATCCAAAGTCTTCAACCTTAGAAAATTAACCTTAATTAAATTAATTAACTAAAATGAAGTTGCTTTTTATAAAAGTGAGTTTAATCTAATAAAATGTAAAGTTTTTTGCATTAATTAATTAGATGAATCTTAATTATTGATATCAAGTGAAGTGGGATTTAATCTCAATCATCAATCACTTTGGAGATTAAAGTTGATTGATTCACTCATAACTCAATATTATAAAATAAAAGGCTAAGTAAAGGAAAAAGGCATAAGAGAGACATTTATTAATTGAGTCACAAATGAAAGTGAGTCAAGGAGATCTCAGCAAGGGTGATAAAGGAGTGTCATCTAGAGATAAGTCTAGAGGAGGAGAGTGTAGGAAAATAGCAACAAGAGGGGAAAAACTCGACAGTTAGAAATTGAAGGATAAATTTATGAGAAACCAAGCAACAACTTTGCAGGTGCAAGATAGTCGTAAAGACTCTAACATCATCACAACAACAAGGTCATATAGCCACAATTAGTTGGGAGTAGTCATGCAACGCGCAAGAGGGGTTGTACACCGCGAGCAAGTCGTACAGTGTGTAGATAGGGTCATAAAAGCCACAAGTCATACAACACAAGGGCAAGGCCATATAAGCCATGGGAAAGGCATATATCATGTGGGTGGAGTTGTACAACTTGTAGGCAAGTCATACAATGCGCAGGCAAGGTCGTACAAGGTATGGGAAGCCAAGGAGGGTGTGGGAGGAGTATGGTGGGTGTGGGAGGGGTCATATAGGTTATACATGTAGTTGCAGTAGTGGTTTCTCTGATAGAAAAAATCATCAGGTATTTTATGCTATTTATATTTTCCTTAGTGAGCCATTTTCCCAGTAAGTGAACCCTGTATGCTTTAAAGAAATTTAATGAAAAATAAAATTGAAGGGTGGAAAATTTTCATGTGCATGTGTTGAAATTGGTTAACGTGCTTTGCTATGATTTTTATTTATACGAATTAAAAATCCTAGTGGTGCATTTCATTTAGTAAGTTGTAATTTAAATTAACAATGAGGAAATTACTAGAAATTAATTTACCAATACACTAGGATTAGGAAATTTAATCAATTTTAGTTGATAACAATAATAAAACAAAAATGATAAATGAAAACTATTATTGTTTCTACTCTCTTAAATTTTGGATTGCATCTAGTAGATTTCAAAAATTTATCTCAGAAAAGATGGGATAACTTAAATAAACCATTTGAAACAAAAGTACTAAGTGCAGAGTTTTATGTTAGGTTTCAGTGGTTCAAATTCAAGATGTCCAACTAAGCCACTATGTCTAACCACATAAGCACTTTGCAATATCCCATGAGATGATGAGTAGAAACCAGAACTACCATAGAGAAACATGATACAAAATCCATGTTGTTAAACAACAATTTCTTCGCAAACTCTACGAAATGCAATTTTAACTACTAGTTAAGAAAAAAGCAACTACAAGAGATCCAAAAAGAGGATTTTAGCCACACACAAAAATGCACTATGCTTAAAGAAAAAGATGGAAAAGAGAATGAATGTAAAAATGAAATTAATTGTCATCTCAAAGGAAAACTTAAAAGAAATAGCAAATATAATCATTGCTTGAGATCCAATGAACACTCACAATAACGATTATCTCATTGAAAAACTAACATTCTTAATATTCTAAGAGGCCCAAGGGAGAATATATAGTTGTTCAATAATTTGGAATAAAACTATATCTCATTAGGGTTATGAGACATGAATGTGGGATTGCTTTTCTATAAGTCGAAGGAGATCTAGGATCTAAAAGTTTGGTATCATACCTTCAATGAGAATCACGAAACATCTCATTTACCAATGATGTCCAATAGAGCTAGGAACCTCGATTGCAACTAGGAGACTATATCTTTCAAAATAATACAAATACGGAGCAGAAAAGGAGTCAATTAGAGGAATGGGGAGTAGTGTAAAGGAGTCATCATAATTGAAGTGTTGCTTTCAAAGAAGTATCCGACAAATGTTTGATTTTATTGTTTTTAGTTTTCAATGAATGTGTTTGCAATCGAAGTGTCATTGTTTTTATTGAATTTTTTTAGTATTGTGATTCTTAAGAGAGTGTATTAGAATCGAAGTGTCATTGTTTTTATTGATTTTTTTTTTTTTAGTATTGTGATTCTTAAGAGAGTGTATTAGAATATAAGCTTACATATGTAACTAAGTCACGTGAGTGACTTGGAATAGAAGATTTGCACTTTTGTTATTATTAATTTTTATGATTACACATCTCAAACTCTATATACGAGAAGTGAATTCCATCGTAATTATTTGTTAATGTGTTTATTCTTCCTTGTACTTCATTATGTGCTTCCCTATCCAAGATTAGATTTCGTCATTGATGAGGGTTTAATTTATTTAACAATAAATATCATCTCCAAATACAATCTATTTGGGTAGCAATTCATTTTTTTTTCTTAAAGATGATGGTGGCACTCTTTTATGCACAATTGAAAGCTATCATCTTATTTTTTTTTAAGAGAGCAATGCTTTAGAAAGAAATTGAAAATGAGTAATGTTTTAGAAATATTATCTACTATAACATGCGTTATTACATAATACTAATTAGAAGCATATCTCCTCATATAATCAATCAATGATATCTTTTAACTAATTACATTAAACCAAAATAAACAAGGTATGCATTGTGCAACAAGATAAAACACTTAACACATAATAGCTTAGTAGTTAGCTAAAGCTATTAAGCACAACATAGTTGCTAGCCAAGAGTAGTGGTTCACAAAAAGCAACCAAGTATTTTAAACACTGCCAATATAGATCCATCTTAAGCACGGATCTAACATGAGCCGAGGGATCAAATTTCTTCAAGTGTAAACTTCTTTCAGAGTGCAAAATACAAAGGTTAATTTTTCATTGTTTAAATTGTATTTTTGAATACTATATAGAATATATAACTTAAACACATAATTCCAAAAAACCTTTGTTTGGATTTCAACCAAAAAACATATATACCTAAAAAAAAACTGTAAAATAATGAGACCACTTCAAATGGTTTATATATATGTGTGTGTGTGTGTGACATGAAAATATTTTATGTAACATGTGCATCAAAACATTTATCAACACATTATATTCTTAAGTATACGTCAATATTAACTTGTATTAAAATATTTTATTGATAACCCATATTGAATATTTTATTATATAGTACATTAAAATATTTTCTTTTAACATTTTTTTCTATATATAGATATACATGAAGTCGATATCAACATAAATTAGTTAACATGTATCTTCAAATGGTTTATTCAAATCTTGTGTTGAAATATTTTGGAAAAGTATAAGGTTTTAACATCTTACATTCTTCTCACTTAATTGTTTTACATAGAATTATATTACATCATATGAACAACTAACTAAACATGCATAGCATATTCATTTGTGTTTTATTATTCCCGACGTTTTTTTTTCTATTTAGAGGATATTTTACTTTTACTTTAAAAGGGACATATCAACTCTACGTTGAACACGAATGGAATTACACATCACCCTCATAATAGGTTGTAGAATGAGCCTCTCGATACAATCAGTTTCTCACATCATGCACAATAAAAATTTCACTTTTAATTACCAATGTAATATATGAAATTCATGCCTGTGATTTCTTTTAAATTGACTTATAAAATCATTTCAGTAACAAAGATGAGCTAATCACTTCAGGGCAACTTTATGAATTTGTTATCTTCTTAGATATTATCAATTCATAAATTATGGAAATTGATATTTTATGTAATATTCCTAGGGAAAATTTACAGTAAATATACAAAGCAAACATAAACAAAAAGCCATAAACAATGAACACACAATCTGACCATGAACTGCACCAAAAATTACATTATTGAGCTCTTTTATTGATAAATAAAAGGTGTACAATATGGTGCTAAAAGGAATGCACTTGGGCTTGCTCAAGGCAAACTAGCAAAGCCACAAAGGATAAAAAAGTCACCCCTCTCCAATTTGTTGTTGTGCTACTCTAGCTCTATGGTGAAGATGCCTAGAAATATGTTTTTGGATGAATGGAACTACTGCTAGGGCCCTCTCTGGTGCTCATAAAATTCTAGGAAATTAATCACAACCTTACCACCAAATACCCATAATAACACACAAAGCATTTGGCCAATGATTTACTGTGGAAATTCGGCCCTATTTTCCCTCAATGGCTCAACTATTGGGTGATTTGACCAACCTATAAATTCTACTAAAAATGGCCTCCAAAATAGCTGCAATCCTCACCAAAATACTTCCCCCACCTTCTCTCCAAGTTTCAGCCTCAACCACACCTCACTCCTCAACCTCTCGGAGTGCCTCCACCATGAACTGTGCAATCCTTATGTTGTTGTAGCTATGTATCTCCCTGAAATCAGACCTCCTATTGCTGGTATGAAATGATAAAGGTAGAACTCCCTCCTTGGGCTAGCACTCGAAGTCCACAGAAGCAAGGGCTGAGATCTCCGCTCAGAGACACTCATGTGCTAAACAACACTTGCAGACTTGGCTTCAGCTCAAGCGTGCTATTGTCAAAAGACAGTTTTGCAAATGATGAATGAATGAGAAATTGAGTGTCTCTTCCTCCTTTTGTAAAGATGCCTCCAAAATTCCCATGTGGGCCCAACTCGAATTTCCCACACCAAATTCACTCCAATGAGAGTGTACTCCTCATATGGACCGAAATTTCCATGAGGTGGCCCCCACACTCCATTAAGGCCGCAATATTTCCTCCAGCTCTAATTTTTGGGTGTGCTCTAAGCCAAAAATTATGTGTGAGGCCTCTAACCCACATTTCCTAAGTGCAACCATGCAATATAGAAAAACGATCAAAATTGATATTTCACTTAGCAAAATGCTAAGTGGGAATATCACATCCTTCATGCCAATACATTGTTTGTCCTAAAGCAACTGCAACGAAGGATGTTGAAGTATTTGCTCTCGCTCCCAGGTGGCATCCTCATTTGGCAGATTCCTCCATCTCATCAAAAACTCCTTGATGACCCGGTTTCTCAAGAGCCTCTCCCGGGTATCCAAATGGTCTCTAGTTCCAGCATTAAATGCCCCCATTGTCCATAGTAGGTAGTTCTGTAGTTGTTGTAGTATGTTGTCCCCATGTCCTTTTCAGACAAGACACATGAAAGATGTTGTGCACCCGACTCCTTAGGGGTAGCTCTAACTCATATGCTACCTCCCAAACCTCTGAGTGACACGGTACAGTCCAAAGAAGCGAGGTTTGTGCTTCTCATCCCCCTTCTGCTTGAGAGATGACTATCAATACAGTTGAAGCCTCAAGAAGACCAAGTCCCATACTTCAAACTGCCCTTCAACTCTACCCCTGTCTCCATAAATCTTCAGATGGTTTTGGGCCATCCACATGTTGTCTTTAAGAGCCCTCAAAATGTCTTGTCTCTCATGTATCCAATCTTTAGCCCTTGGGGCACTACTATCTTCAAACATAACGTCAGCAAAACACAATGCATCGTAACCATACAAAGGTCAGAATGGAGACATACCTATGGACATGTGGTATGTAGTGTTGTAGCAATATTCACCCAAGTGCAACCATAGTATCAATGCTCGTTGTTGACCTGTCACATAGTTACGCAAGTAACCCTCCAACCACTTGTTAACTATCTTCGTATGTGCGTCCTTTTAAGGGTGATAGCCAGTACTCTGAGTGAGCTCGGTGCCCACCAACCGAAATAGCTCCTGTCAGAATCCACCCATGAACTGGTTGTCCCAGTCACTGACAATGGTATTTGGGAGACCATCTAGCCGAAACACCTCCCTAAAGAACAATTTGGCCACCTGTGAGGCTGATTACCAAGCTGAGATGGCGAAAAAATGAGAAAAAATCGTCAGGAAATCCACCACCACGTAAATATAATCCTTGCCCTATACTGTGGGCAGCCCAGTAATGAAGTCCATCGATATGCTCTCCCATTTCACCTCACAACCGGAAGTGCCTGCAATAGGCTTGCAGGGTGTGATTGCTCACCCTTGTTCCATTGGCATGTGTCACACTCTTAATATGCCTCAGAACATCATCCTTGATGCCACTCCATGCAAAACACTCTCTAATGGCCTTGTATGTCTTCATGAACCCTTGGTGCCCTGCTAGTGGTGAGGCATGAGTGGCTTATAGAATATTTTCCTTCAATTGAGAGTTGGGTACCAAATAAATCTAGTCTCGGAATTAGATCACCTCGTTCATTACCCTGTACCAGTTGTATGCCACCATCCCATCGAGGACCTCACAGGTGAACCGATCCTTGGAGTACTTCACTAGAAGTTGTGCCCTCCAATCCAAGGAAATACTCATCAAAGAGAGAGTGGTTGGCCTCTTGGACAACGTATCAACCACCATGTTGTGTTTTCCCTTGACATACTCAATGTCAAATTCATATGCTTGGATATTTCTCACCCACTTTTGTTACATCTCCTGCAATTATTTCTGATCCAAGAAGAACCTGAGGTTGTTGTGGATTGTCTTCACTTTGAACCTATTCTCCGCCAAATATTGTCTAAACTTAGCTAGCGCAATTGCATGATGGCCAGCATCTCCTTGTCATATATGGAGTATAGTAGCTCATGGGGTAGTAGCTTCTTACTCTCGAAAGATATGGGGTGCCCTCTCTGCATCAACACGGCCCCCACACCCACTCCTGATGCATCGTACTCCAACACATAGGGCTTGGTGAAGTCAAGGAGTGTCAATACCGAGCAGCTACTCATGACCTGTTTGAGGTGCTCAAAATCCTCCTGCGTTGTAGTGGTTCACTCAAATGCCCCTTTTTTCATCAAGTCAGTGAGGGGTGTTGCTAGCTGGGAGAATCCCTTCACGAACTTCCTGTAATAAGTGCAGATTCACACAAATCCCCTCAACCCTATCACATTCTAGGGCTCTTTCCAATCACAAATAGCTCATATCTTCTCCTCATGTAATCTCACACCATCCACCCCAATGATATACCCTAGATAGAGCATATCAGTCAACCCAAAATCACACTTAGACAATTTAGCATAAAATTGTTTCTCATCCAAAATGCGCAGCACTGTATCAATGTGTTGCAAGTGCTCCTCCCAAGTCCAATTATAGATCAGTATGTCATCAAAGAACACTAGCATGAACTTTCTCAACTTCCTTATGAAATAAGGGGTTCATGCATGATTGGAAGGTAGCTAGTGCATTGGCCAACCTGAAGGGCATAACCAAGAACTCGAAGTGCCCATAATGGCCCCATAATGTTGTCTATGGGACATCCTAGTCCCTCACCCGGATCTGATGGTACCCTGACCGCAAATCAATCTTCAAAAAGGACTTAGCCCCCCTCAACTCATCTATTAACTCATCTATACGTGGGATGGGGTAGCAGTTCTTCAGTGTCTTTTTGTTGAGGGCTTAATAATCTATGCGCATGTGTAAGGGCCCATCCTTCTTCTTCACCAGGACAACTGATGAAGCAAAAGGGTCGGAACTAGGTCTGATGTGCCCAAGTGCCAACAGTTCATGGATAGCCCTCTCTATCTCATCTTGATATGCCTTGGGATGTCAATAAGGAGTGGTGATCATGGCCTATACTCTCAGCTCTAGCTCAATAGTATGCTCAAACCCCCAGTCAGGTAGTTGACCCAATGTAATGTCTCCAAACACTACTAGGTACCTATCCAAAATGGCTTGTATCTCCGAATATGGAGGTGTAAGGGCCCATCCTTCTTCTTCACCAGGACAACTGATGAAGCAAAAGGGTCGGAACTGGGTCTGATGTGCCCAAGTGCCAACAGTTCATGGATAGCCCTCTCTATCTCATCTTGATATGCCTTGGGATGTCGATAAGGAGTGGTGATCATGGCCTATACTCTCAGCTCTAGCTCAATAGTATGCTCAAACCCCCAGTCAGGTAGTTGACCCAATGTAATGTCTCCAAACACTACTAGGTACCTATCCAAAATGGCTTGTATCTTCAAATATGGAGGCTTGGGGCAAGCCCCAAGCCTCTGATATCCTCAACTCCACAGCCCACTCAATGTCCCCATGTCTTAAATCAGCCTCCATCCTATTGTCCGAAATAGTCTGTGGTGGGTATGAGTGCATTCCCCAAAGCAACACTAGCTCTCCATCCGACCCTACAAATTCCATCTCCAACTTCCTCCAATCGATCGTGACTTTGCCAAGTAATAGAGCCACTAGACTCCCATCACCACGTTTGTGTCGGGTATGTCCACTACAAAGAAGTGGTATGTCATGGAGTAGTCTCCCATGGTCACTCTCAAGGTTGGCACGTAGCGTGTACACTGCATGGTCCTATCCCCAAGCACAAGAACTAAGAATCCCTCAAATTCCTCAATTGTGATGCCCCTACTCTAAACCAACTGGGCATCAATGAAATTGTGGGTAGCCCTACTATCCACCAGAACTAATACATGTTTCCCTTGAATAGTGCCTCTGATCCTTAGGGTCAAAAACTTGGGTACCCCATGCAGTGATGCAAGGACCCCTCCAGAAGGTGCAAAGGAAATTCCCCCTGTCGATGGCGGTGGTGGTGGTGGTCCTCCCTCCTAAGTTGTTGCGCTGTCATCTCCACCCAACTCAAAATATGTCTCAACCTCTGCATCACTATTAGAAAATACCTTGATATAATGGGCCTTCCCCGCTGCACATTTGTGGTCGGGTGCCCATGGCCCTTGACAGGTGAAACGCAATTTCCTCCTCCGTAGGTCTCTCTGAGTATCCTCATCCAACTGCCCATGCCCCTGATTGGCCCTTGGTGGTGGAGCCCTGGTGTCTCTCCCCTCTACTGGAAACCCTATATGGGGGGTGGTGGTGCTCAAGCACTAGGTAGGACATCCTATAAGTAACATGCTCTCCCTATTGTGTCATGTAATGTAGTGGGCATATTTGACCTCACTAACCCACGTAATGGCTCTGCTAGCCCCTCCATAAACATGTAGATCATCCTAGTCTCTGACAAATCCGGCACCATCATAGACAACCTCAGAAACTCTAAAATGTATGCTTTAGCACTCTCAAACTGCTTGAGCCTTCTTAGCTCCCCAAATTACTCCCTCAATGTCCCTCGTGTTTGTTTCTAAAACCTCAAGTTCGGTTGTCACAAGGTCAGGGGTAATCTACAACTGCCTCTCTCTGCTCCTATACCTTTGCCTTCGGTATGTCACATTTTTCCTATCCTCCGGTGTCATAGACTGCGCTTCTACCACAGGTTGTGCCAATTCTATGAGCTCTGATACCACTATAATATTCCTAGGGAAATTTTACAATAAATATACAAAGCAAACATAGACAAAAATCCGTAAAACATTGAACACACAATCATACCATGAACTGCACCAAAAACTGTGTTGTTGAGCTCTTTTATTGATAAATGAACGGTGTACAATATGGTGCTGGAAGGAATGCACCTGGGCTTGCTCAAGGCAAGATAGCAAAGCCCCAAAGGATAGATAAGTTACCCCTCTCCAATTTGTTGTTATGTTTCTCTAGCTTTGGGCTGAAGATGTCAGAAATGAGTTGGTGAATGAATGAAACTACTGCTAGGGCCCTCTTTGGTGCTCAGAAAATTCTGGGAAATTAATCCCGACCTCTCCACCAAATACCCATAATAAACCACGAATGATTTGGCCAATGATTGACTTCGGAAATCCAGACCTATTTTCCCTCAAAGGCTCAATTGTTGGGTGATTCGACCAACCTGAAAATATTATTGCAAATGGCCTCCAAAATCGCTACAATCCTCACCAAAATACTTCCCCGACCTTCTCTCCAAATTTTAGCCTCAACCACACCTCACTCCTCAACCACCTGGAGTGCCTCCACCATGAACTGTGCAATTCTTGTGTTTTTGTAGTTGAGTCTCTCCCTGAAATCGAACTTCCTATTGTTAATACGAAATGATAAAGGTAGAACTCCCTCCTTGGGTTGGCACTCGAAATCCATCGAAGAAAGGGCTGAGATATCCACTCGGAGACACTTGTGTGCTAAACAGCACTTGCAAACTTGACAATATTGCAAATGATGAATCATTGAATGAGCAATTGAGTGTCTCTTCCTCCTTTAATCAAGATGCCTCCAAAATGGCCATGCGGGCCCAACTCAAATTTCCCACACCAAATCCACTCCAATGAGGGTGTACTCCTCATGTGGGCCGAAATTCCCATGAGGTGGTGCCCACACTCCACTAAGGCTGCAATATTTCCTCCAGCTCTAATGTTTGGGTGTTCTCTAAGCCAAAAATCATGTGTGGGACCTCTAAACCCACATTTCCTAAGTGCAACCACGCAATATAGAAAAACTAATCAAAATTGATATTTCACTTAGAAAAGTGCTAAGCGGGAATATCACATTTTCCCACCATTTGTTAAACATTTTGAAATCAATGACTTGTTAGAGTGACCAGAGCTAGACGCGGGATCAAACCAACTAGCAACCAATATAACCCAAGAGTATATCCAAAATACTGCAAGTTAGATATCATTAAGGGAATATTGAGCTCTAAAAAATTAATTCCTCATCCAAGGAGTACCCATGTTGCATACTTTCGATGGACCCTCCTACACGAAAAATGAAAAATACATTAAAAAAAATGTGATCGCAATCACGTTTTTCATGTATTTCTTATTTTTCGTGTAGCAAGGTTTGTCGGAAGTATGCAACATGGGTACTCCTTGGATGATGAATCAAATTTTGTATCCAACCCGCGTTTTCACTTGAAATTTGAATAAACCTGTAGGGAGATATGTTGAAAATACGAGTTGAAAAAATAGATTTTTTTTTTCCCTCTAAAATTTGATGATGTAATCTAATATTATTTTATTATTTCCACTATTATTTTATAATTTCCTTAGGAGGCCCATTTTAGACCTCAAAATTCCCCTAATGTCAATAACTTATGACTTAGCAAGGGCTTAATCATCTAGAGGCACCTATGATGGGCCCTGCTACTAAGAAGAATCTACCCTTCTAGACTTATTACAATGGACCAGATGTCTCATCATGAAATTGAACCCACGTGGGGAGAGTGCAAGACCTACCTCCCAACCATTCAAGCTATTGTCCTTCAACAATCGACCTCTTGCGATTACCACCTAAATAGAAATATCAGTATAAGTAAATATGATAAGGGGTTATTACATGCCCCAATCCCTCCTTAATGGCATATTGCATTGATATGTCCTAGAGTAACTAGAACTCGTGATGCACACAACTCACAAACATTTTTATTTTATATTAAAGTAGAACCAGCATATTGATGACAACACACATCCAAGGTGCAATGGGAATGCACCTTGATTTTATCAAGAATGGGATGCAAAGAATCCCTTGCAAGCTATCATACCATAAAAAATTGCTATCTTGTTGGTAATGTGATTCAAAATGTTGAAGAATGTAACTAGGTTCAGTATTTATAAATTGTACTTGAATCAAAATGTAATATATTTGTCAAAAAAAAGTAAAAAGAATTTTATTATTAAATTGAATTTACTTTTTAAAGCATAGGTTTCATGCTTG
Organism: Pinus taeda; assembly: GCA_000404065.3. NCBI lineage: Eukaryota > Viridiplantae > Streptophyta > Pinopsida > Pinales > Pinaceae > Pinus > Pinus taeda. Next base: position 104,806 of record APFE031032036.1, on the reverse strand, counting down.
GGTCAATTTTCATAGGTCAAGCTTCCATTATAGACTTTAGGATTGTTTACTTGAGTCAAAAATCAAACTTCGTTTGGTCAAAGACTTCTCCATCAAAGTCTCCTTGATGTCAAATAAATCAGAAGTAAGTCAACATCATCATCTAGTTGGCCTAAAGATAGTTCTCTTCATGAACTCAAGTTGGCCTAACCTTATGAAGACACAATTGTTCAAAGTGCTCATGTCGGCTCATTTCAATGTGGAAACAACTATATAAAGGAAGGTAAACTTCACTCAACTATAACAAAACAGTAACACGCAGAAATTTCAGAGATGCATTTTGGTAATACCACAGAAGTTCAAGTTAATTATAGAGATGAACTCGTAAATCACTGAGATACATTTCGGTGTTATCACAATGTATATATTTCGATATTATTACAATGAAAGAGCTCAGGTTAGTCGCAGACAAGTTCGGAAATCATAGTGGCTAAGTTTCATTACTATCACAGTGCCTACATTTTGGTGCTATTACAGCAGGAAAACTTCAGTGCTACCACAGCCTCGGTGTACCATAGTTTTAGTGTAACCACAGTATTGGTGTGCCACAGTGTCAGTGTAATAGCAGTGTCAGTGTACTCTTTGAAGAAGGAATACAATTCGATCATAATGAAGGAGGGCCACAGTTCGTATTGCATCAAAGTATGATAAGAATGTTGCCTCGGATCGAAACAAAATCTTATTGAAGGAACAACGCATTTCATTGGTGCAAGGAAGACATTGAAGTATAAGCAACTGCTCAGTTGATGCAAGATTGACTTGATGGAGGAAATCTTGGGTCTAAGTTGTGAGGGTCTTGGTCGTCTCATCTTGAATCTACTAAAGGGAGAATTTTGACTGAGTTTTCCCCTAGAGTGAGGTTTTTCCCTGGCAGCGTGCCTACATTTTGTGTTCTCTTCTATTTATTGTTTGGCATTAGTCTTGATGATAAGAAAAGATAATTCGAAAGAACAAATAATAATAATGAAAACATCACAACATAATGTCATAATAACAGAAATCGATTAACTACCACACTTTGGATTTCTCAACATGGTATCAAAGCTAAGTTCATGACCAAACGCAGATTGGAGACCACTTATACATCTTTGAAGTATTCTCAGTGAAAGGTTTTGTTTGCATTTGTCTTGAAGAACATGTCAGTTAGACTAAGATCAAGATGGACACTTTTGGGCTAATGGAACTAAGATTACAGTGAGCTAGTTCAGTCTAGATTCGTCATATTAAAGACACCTTGAAGAAGGAGGAGGAGATTCAGATGTCTTAATGATGGGTTCTAATATACCAGAGTGAAAGCAGTTCAGATCATCTTCAAAATGAGGATTGGACAAGTTCAAATGTACATAGAAGAGTTCATACACCTATAATTCACAAACAATAATGAATGAAGGCTTCCTTGGAACTATAGCATGATAGCGAAATATATCAAAAGCATTGTATTTCTGATAGAAACATAGTTACTGATCAAACGGGAACTATTACCTCAAAACAGGTACTCGAGCCCAAAAATCCCAAAAAAACATGAAAAAACACCTTGAAATCGAAAAGTGTTAATGTCAAAATAACGTTTTTTTCAAAGTAAATTGTCAATATTTTTTTTAGATAACAGTAAAAAATATATATATATATCCATTTTGTTTGGTGCAAAAAACACCTTGAAATCGAATAGTGTTGATGCTGGAATAACGTTGTTATCTTTTTTTCTTCTTCTTTTTTCTAGTAGAGTACATTTTCAACAATTTTTAGTAACGACACTAAAAACAAAATATCGTGACTCTGAAAAACTTTAAATTTCCAATGATTTTCAAGCATGACATTAACGATAAAATATCACATCTTTGAAAACCTTTAAAATTCCAACGATTTTTAAACACGACATTAAATTTAAAATATCACTTCTTTGGAAAACCTTAAAATTCCAACAATTTTCAAGCATGGTGCTAAGAAAAAATATTTATAATTCTTTTCAACTATAACATTAAAGATAAAATATCACAACTTAGAAAAACATTAAAAATCTTGACAATTTTTCAACCATGGAATTAAAACCAAATATTATGACTACAAAATAATCTTAAATTTTCAAAATATTTTAAACATGACATTATACCAAGAATGAAAAGAGTTATTATACCAAGAGCAATTTTTTTTAAATGCTAAATGTATTGCGATTTTGAAATCTAGCCTAAGACAACTTGATACATTGCGAAAAGAAATTTAAAAATCACTTATTAAATTGACACGCAGTGTAGGTGAGTTCAACCCATGGTAATGAAAACTTAAAGACCAACCATAAAATTAACACATTATGGACAGACTCAATTCATTATAACAAAAAATTTAAAATCAAATATCAAATTGCACATAATGGAATCGGGTTGCACCCCTCCCCTCCATCACCTTCCCCCTAGCATACCCCTTCCAAACTACATATATAATGTCTGGTCTAAAATTATGAGCTCTGTTATGAGTTTAATTTGAGAATTAAAACATTCATTTGAATACTATTAAAGGAATCTGAAGTTTGTCCCATGAAAATTCAAGATTTAAATTAGTACAAAGTACCATCTCAAGGAAATCAAGTAAGTAGTGTCACTTAATAAAATGTACTTGCAACAAATCTAATGAAATTAGAGGTATGTAAACTAAAGGTACATATGTTCATAAGCTTTTAAATTTTCAAAATATCTAATCTTAAGTGGCTCATATAATCCTTGTTTATAGCTAGTGTAGGATAAAAATTGTACTCCATAGATAACATACTAAAATCTCATAGGATTCCATCCTCCATGATTATATAGAAAATCTAATTTGAGAAATCAAATCATGTTCTTGGTATCACATGTTTTGCTTGAAAGCATGTATTACAAGTATAAAAAATCATGGATGAGATCACTTCAAGGAATGTATAAAGTTTGTGAAGGAACATCTCCCGGTATGTTTTAGACTATGCACCTTATAAAATTCTCTTAAAAGTACACTTATCTCATTTTTTAAATTTGTGTTATATTACTAAGATCGCTATGTCTAGTTGTCTTGAATCATAAAGATTAGTTTTTGGGATGATTCATCTTTTGATAAATATCTTTGATTGTTTGTATAAGAACCCTAGAATGGTTTTCTGGAAAACCCTAACTTAAGGGTGCTAATGATAAATGAATGAAACCCTAACCTACTTAGGATTATTGATGGATTCTAAAGAAATTGTTGTTATGTTTGATATATTGATGATGTCATGTTTGGGGTTTTTGGTATGATCATGAAAACCCTAACTTGTTAATGTTGAATGATGCTATCTAATATCCCAAATCTTTGAAGTTTTGTTATAGTAGGGTTTGCTCTGCTATGTTATGAAACCCTAGATCTTTAGGGTTTGGTTGGGTTTATAAGAAAAACCCTTATTATGAATTTAAAGTCCTAGGAATGAAACCCTAGGTATGTGTTCATTTGGTTGAATCCCTAGCCCAGTCTAGGTCAGTATATGCCTAATGTATTAATGTTGTCTAACATATGATATGCTTATGCATAATAATGAATTCCTAGATATGTGTTGACCTAATTATTGATGGTCATAAGTCTTAGGGCTTAATCTAAGCCCTTGTCTGAGTTTGATATTCTAGGATGATGTTGTTTGGGAAATCTAGGGTTTTGCAGCTAAAACCTAGAAGTACTTAAATTCTCTAGTATGTGTGATATGACAATCTGAAATTTATGAATATATATAGTGATTGTTGAGATTGTGTAAATGAGAAATCGAGGGTTTACATCAAACCATAGTAGAATCTAGTTATGTTGTTGATTAAGTTGTGATCGGTCTTGATTTTTGAAGCTCATGTATGAGATCTAGGATATGTATGAAATCCTAGTGAGGAGTCTAACATATGAATTATGATAGTTGTTAGACATATTACTTGTTTGAGTTGTTTCTAGGGTTTGCTATATGAAAGAACTTGTCATATCATTGAAAGAATATTGAAACCCTAGATGAGTTTAATATTTTGAGTTGTTGATGTGATTTAGGGTTTAACTAAACCTGGGCAAGAAGTTGAAATATAGTGTCTTGTTGATTATTTATGTAAAGTCTAATGCTTCCGTTATTATAATATTTTGATATGGTTAACTTCATGCTTCTATAGTTTTGGTTGTACTTGCTATCTAAGTTGTGCAGGTACATCATCTTCAAGATGGTGAAGATGATTGTAAGTAAAGTTGATGTGATAAGCATGATATACGAATGACTCTAATAATAAGGATGGAAGCCATGAAAGATTCTCCAATAAGAAGAAGCTGATCTCCCTGGGTTAAGAGGGAGCCTGAATAGAAGCGATGTCCCTGAGATTAAGGGGAGCCTGGATAGAAGAAATCTCCCTGGTTAAGAGGGAGGGCATAACATAGTTTTGATTGGAAAATGCATTTTGAAGGATATGTTGTTGCATGTGAAGTAGGAAAGGAAAGTGTATGATTGTGGAATCTTCTACCAAAGATTCAATTGATAGTCCTATTGTGTTGAGAAGCAACATCAAGTTGTTTGAAAGACCCCAGAGGTTTGTGTTTGTTTATGAACATGTGAAAATATATTATTGATTGGGGTTGTGTTTGTACAGGTAAATCTCTCGAAGTTTTGACAGCATGTTGTTTACCGAACAGTTTGATCAGGGGAGATTTGTTGTCCTTGATCTATTGGATCAAGGAGCATTGAGGCTTTGTGAGTGAAGCATTCCTGGGAGGACATCTAGCCAGCACTTTGTGTTGATGTCTAGGATCCGAAGTTGGGAGGGTGGTGTTGGTCATACAGCTCTGACCTCGAATACACACCTAGATCCCTGGGTTGATGGTTAGCAAATAAGTCTAATGGTACCTAAAGAGGTTGAATGATTTAGTCCATATTAGGCTCACTTGGATAGATTTCCCTGGTCAGGAATCTAGTCCATGGCATTGTGATGCCTAAACTTCTTCATAGATGACATGTTTTGGGATCTTCCATGTACCTCTATGGTTATATGTAAATATGAATACCTCCCTAATGAAGAGGGAGTGTCGAAGAATGTAACTAAATTCAGTCTTCATAAATTGTACATGATTCAAAATGTAATATATTTGTCAAAAGAAAGTAAAAAGAATTTTATTATTAAATTGAATTGACTTGTTAAAGCATGGGTTTCATGCTTGGGTCAATTGTCATAGGTCAAGCCTCCATTGTAGGCTTTAGGACTGTTTACTTGAGTCAAAATTCAAAGTTTGTTTGGTCAAAGGCTCCTTCATCAAAATCTCCTTCTTGTCAAATAAATAAAAATTAAGTTTGCGTCCTCATCTAGTTGGCCTAAAGGTACTTCTTTTCATGAACTCAAGTCGGCCTAGCCTAACCTTATGAAGACACAATTGTTCAAAGTGTTCATGTCTGTTCATTTCAATGTGGAAACAACTATATAAAGGTAAACTTCACTCAACTATAACAGAACAATAACTCACAGAAATTTCAGAGATACATTTGGGTACTACCACAGAAGTTCGGGTTAATTACAGAGATGAACTCGCAAATCACAGAGACACATTTCGGTGTTATCACAGTGGATATATTTCGGTATTGTTATAGTGAGAGAGCTCAGGTTAGTTGCAGACAGGTTCGGAACTCACAGTGGCTAAGTTTCGATACTATCACAGTGCCTACATTTCGGTGTTATTACAGTGGTCAAACCTCAGTGCTACCACAGTCTCGGTGTACCACAGTATCAAAGTCTCAGTGTACTCTTTGAAGAAGGAATACAGTTCGATCATAATGAAGGAGGGCCACAGTTCGTATTGCATCGAAGTATGATAAGAATGTTGCCTCAGATCGAAACAGAATCTTATTGAACGAACAAAGCATTTCATTGGTGCAAGGAAGACATTGAACTATAAGCTACTGCTCAGCGGATGCAAGGTTGACTTGATGGAGGAAGTGTTGGGTCTAAGTTGTGAGGGTCTTGATCGTCTCATCTTGAATCCACTGAAGGAAGAATTTTGACAGAGTTTTCCCCTAGAGTGGTGTTTTGCCCTGGCAGCGTGCCTACATTTTGTGCTCTTCTATTTGTTGCTTGGCATTAGCCTTGATGATAAGAAAAGATAATTCGATCTTAAGAACTCATAATAATAATAAAAACATCACAAGATAACGTCTTATTGATAATGTCATAATAAGAGAAATCAATTAATTGCCACACTTTGGATTTCTCAACACAAAATAGACAACATTTATTAAAAAATCACTTTACAGAGAGTGTCTTGAGAATGGAAAAATAATCACTACCTTATGATACCTTATGACCTCTCAAGGTACAACAAAGAAGATCGTATGACAATAGTAACTTCATTCAAAATATATGATAGTCTTCCTATTACATAAACCATTTTACAAAGACGAGAACTCAAGTGGTTTAACTTATATTCAACAAAACTGGCACCAAAAATGTTTCTATAGTTCCCTCCAGCAGGAAAATCTTCATTAACACATGAACTTCGCGTAAGGCATCCATGACCAAAGTTCAGCCTCCAACTGATAGCTTGCAGGCTGAAATTTTATCTATCTCCTAATCCACATGCTTTTATTCAGCTCACATCTGGCAAATTCGACTCTGTAGTATATCACAGTGTCAACTGATCAAGGAAGTGCAGCATCACACGCATGACACTAAGTCTCAGATAAGGTACTATAATGGGTAGGCATGCTTGTCACTCGTTTCTCTTCTGAGTCGTGACATGTGGCCTCTTTCACAAAAGAGACTCTACCTGAAGAAGAATCAACTGCATCCTATAATTTAAAATCTTGCAATCAGCATGCTCAAATGTAATCTGAATTAGTAAAAATTCTGATCATTTTTCTCCAATAACGCAAATATACTTTCTGCTTTCTCAATTATAGGAGAACCTTGTCTTTTCTTCTCAATAATGCGCTCTATTAATAACTTGCCTAACTGATCATCAACCTCGGAGACATAGTCAGAGTCATCAGATGCGGTGTTTGACTGGTGAAATAAATGTGGTTCAGAATCAGGCATCTTGCTATTGCCTGCTTCATGGCACAATGTTTTATGTTTGTCAAATTCTGATGCTCCCTCCATAGAAACGGTATCCCAGGATCTTATTTTATCAAGCACAGATGTGCTCACTTCAGGCAGTTCACCCACAACAGAAAATAACTGTTTTTTCCCTCCAGTGTGAATCAGGTTTACAGGAGGCATTTGTAATCCGCACTTGACTACAGCGCGTGCTGTGGTATTAGTCAGCAATCCATCCTTCCTACATAAAGTATCCTTATTTACCATGAGGTTTGCAGGTTCCAGATCTATATTCATGCCCAGAGATTTGTCATGATTGCAATTACTTTGTGTCAAACTAGTATCAACAAATTTAATAGAACAAGGTGTGCTTCCAGAAGTGTCTTCAAGAACACAATCAGGAAAATCGGGATTCTTCAAGCCAATCCCCTCTGAACCGAGCTCCAAATGATTTGGAGATGTCAAACTGTGAATATCACTTGAACTACAGCTTCCTTGGACACACTGTCGATGAGAACCCATCATATTCCAACAATTTGCAGACAGCAACAGAAATGGATCAGGGTGTGAAATACACTTACCATCTTTCTGCTGTAGGGCATCCTCCTTGTAGCAATGGAAAGTTTGTGTGTCATTGCTTTCAAGTGAATCATCCAAAAAAAGGTATTTGGGGGTTTGATTGTCAACTACAATCGACTGCTTAGTAGGTGGAACATCCTTAATCTCAGCGGAGTCGAGCATAGTCACCTCTTTTTCTGATGGCACTTTCATAAATTCTTCATATGCTTCATTGTATGCAGAAAGAGCATCACCTGAAAGGGTTAAAAAGAGAGGCATATTTTGATTGTCTTTGGATTCTCTGTCATCAGTGCTCTGATTCTCTTCATCTTCACTGCAAACCCTATTGAGGTCCACAGCTTGAAAACCTGAACCTTCTGATAGTTCTTTACTGATTAGATGACAAAATTCTTTCTGATTAACTGGGATGTTGGAAGATGCCTTCAAGGAACTCCTCATGCCTGCTGAATGATCACTTCGATTTTCTAAACAATTAGGTCTCCTAGCAGGTACCTCAGAACCTGTACAGATAGACAGAGAGAGAGAGAGAGAGAGAGTGAGATCGTACATGCATAACATGCATACTTAAATACAATTTAAGAGAACAAAAAATATTACATGCTGTCTCGAAAGGATTCATTAGGAAGATTCCTCTCAATATGAACCTACAGTCACCAAATATTTTCCCAAGTCAACCTAGAATTTATGATTTTACTACAAACCCACGATACAGATGTTTTCTTTGAATCACAGAAAAGAAATAATACAAACATTACAGATGAGCTAAGTAAATGCCTGAAATAAAGGATCGGATGTCCTGATTAAGCCCTTTTGATTGCTTGTACCCTGATTCAAATGCCCGTAATTTGATTTTAGTAGCTTCAAGCTCAGCCTCGAGCTCTATGATGCGTTCATGTAGCCTTGATTCTCGAACCTCGTTCAAACGTCTTGCTAAATCCCTTGGCGAAACAGCATAGTTTCCTGTATGTATGTCTTCATGTATAAAAGCACTATTATCTTCATCTGACTCTGTGTTACCTATCAAGTTGTCCCCATTTAGTTCTCCATGAACAACATCTGCAATGCAATCTGGATCAATCTGCAATACCAAGGAGATTTTCAGGCTTTCATTGTTAGAGAATAAAACCTTGCTGAGATATTAGATGAGAGAGCAACCACTAAGATAAGAATCCCATTATATAGCCACCCGCACAATCTTGAGGTTGACTGATGAAAGCCCCATTAGTATGCCTTTTCTTAATGAACTTTTAAATGTGAGAAAATTAAAATAATACAACTACAAGCTAATAAATACCAACCCTCGATGATGAATATTTAAAGCAAATAAAATATTTTCAGATTTCTTCTAAGTTTTCAGGCTTTCACTCTTAGAGAATAAAACCTTAATGGGAAAGTAACCACTAGCACCAGAATCCTATCCTATAGCCACCCACACAATCTTGAAATTCTCACTAGCACAAGAATCCTACTTTTTATAACCCTAGGCAACCCATCTTAGTCTATAAGAGACGGGTGAGGATCCTGATCTGTATAAGGAGTTTTTGTTATTTTTTTGGAAGAAAAAAGAGACAGATTATTGTTTTCTTCATGTAGCAGATTTTCTGTTACCAGCATTAATGAATAGTATAGTAGGTGTTCACAATGACCTAAATGAGTTATCGTTATATTCAATAACTGTATGTCTTAATAGATTCTAGTGTAATTACAGATTGCTGTTTTGGGTAGCACTTAATTCAGACTCTTTTAGTTTCCTGTAGAAACAGTTTACAGAGTGCAGAATCTCTAAACCATGGTGTTAGAAATCATCATGGTATCAGCGCTTAGCACCTGAAATCTTCCAGATTCTGTAAATGGAGAGATAGACTGTTGGAATAGAAAGCTTGTTAATTTTAGTTAACAATGGTATGTTCTATGCTTGAAAGCAATTTACTTCAATTTTCTTACTAGCCCAATATCAATTTCCACATTAGCAATCACATGAACATGGCAGTAAATGCAGATAGAACATAAATAAAAACAGTAGAAGACAAGCCAAGACAAGAAGACACAATCTTTGGCAGATGCCAGGGAAAAACCCCAATGTGGGGAAACCATTTGATCAAGTCTTCTAATTATTATTCAAAAGTTCAGCAAAGAGAGACAGTACAAAATGCAAAGTTCACTTGCCTGATCAAAGTCAAATCTGTCCAGACAAACAGCAGCCACAGGAAGCCCTAACCAGAAAGTCAACGCTGTTCAACGGGGCAGAATTTATCCTCCAAAACAACTGGGTCAAGCCCAGTCAATTCTGCCTCCAACAGTCATCTGAATCAGCTCAAAACAGTCCCGAAAAAACTCAGTCAAACTTGGTCAACGCAGCGTCAAACCTGCAGTCAAATCCTCCCGCAGTCAACGCTGGTCAAACAGCTCAGATTGCCTCGATTTATGTGCCCAGAAATGCAACCTGCCCAAATGGAAATATCCTCAAGAAAAATGCGTCAAATCAAGTCAACAGCTGCCCGGTCAACACTGGTCAAACACTCCTGCGAATCGGTCCATGCCCAAACAGAAAATTACAGTCTTCTTCGCACGTGTGGAGAGAGAGGCTGCCCAAAAATCCGTACCCAATCAGATGAGGAGAGAGAGATGTGTGAGAAGATGAGAGAAAATGCGGAAGAGGCTCCTTCTATTTATATGCAACGTTGAGGATGAATAGACGTGTCTTTTGGGCTTTTGAGCCTTCATTAGATTGCTGGCCGACCTTGACAATTTGTCCATAAACAAAATAAATTCATAATTTCATTTGTACGTCAGAATGAGATGATCTTTAAATCAATCCTACACCTCTCGAAAAGAGGAATCCAATAAAAATATGAGTTGCATCATATGAGCTGTCCAAGGTGGAGTTTGGCCCTAGTTGCCAAATATAACACTCCCTTTCAACTAGGAAGAACTCAACCTGCCAAACCATCTGACAATCTATACCATCCTTGTCATCCTTGCTCTGGTCTGCTGAACCATGAAGAAATAATGAAGAAGAAATGATTGAAAATGTATCATACCATTCTCCATTGACCCGAAGTCAGTCTCCAATAATTGAGAGTGTATCATACTACTCTCCACTGACCTGAAGTCGGTCTCCATTGATCCCAGGTCAATATCAAACATACTAGCATAGGGAGTACGATGGTAAATGATGCGTCCATCAGCCGTACTATGGTCCCTATCCTCATTTCCCTACTTCCCATGAGTCCCGGACTACATGGGTAGGATGTATCAGCAGGAGAAGGTGAACTACTCATCCTGCTCATATTCCATAGGAGAAGGTGAACCACTCATTCTAGGAATATATCAACATGGGGTATCACAGGGGAAGGTGAACCACTCGCCCTGTATATCGCGCACCACTAGGGGAAGGTGGACCACTCACCCTATGGTCGCTCATCGCTCCAAGAAGTACCCCAAGCCCCCTTGAGCTCCCGAGCTCAATATCCAAACCAAACAAGAAGCTCATAAGAGGGTCTCTCCACGACTCCAAGTCATTCATAAAGGTTAAGAATTTGACCTTCCCCGAGGGCTTCGTAAGAATATCTGCACCCTGATCATCAATCCCAACATGACAGAGCTTTATTGCTCCTCGTTGTACCATATCCCAGATAAAGTGGTACCTGATATCAATATGCTTGGGAAACACGGGATTCTCAAAAAGACAAATCCCACTTTGGTTGTCACAATAGATCACAGTGGTATCCAGCACATGTCCAAACAGCTCACTAAAGAGCTTCCTCAACCAAACAGCTTCACAGGAGGCCATACTAGCAACAACGTATTCAGCCTCAGCGGTGCTCAAAGCAATCGACTTCTGCATCCCGCTCATCCAGGATATCAAAGCAGAACCTAGACAAAAGCAACATCCAGATGTGCTCTTCCGATCCACCACACTGCCAGCCCAGTCAGCATCAGAATAACCATGGAGCCTCACATTCTTGGCAGTGTATCTCAGTGCATAAGTGATTGTACCCTGGAGATATCTTAAGAGATTCTTGGCAACAATCCAGTGTATGTGATAAGGCTCGACCATAAACTGACTCAATGTATTCACAGCAAAACATATGTCCAGATGGGAGTTCACTAAGTACATCAGGGCCCCATGAGTTGAAGATACTCACAAGGATTTTCCAAATCAGGCCCAGCAGCACTTCCGCATAACTTCTTGAAGTTAAGTTCCATCGAAGTAGTCACAAACTTGCCGTCCACCATCCCAAATCTTTCAAGTAGCTTCACAATGTATTTTCCTTGAGAAAGGAAAATCTCACCTGGCTTTTGCCAGACCTCCAACCCTAGGAAATAATGCATCAGTCCTAGGTCCTTCATTTCAAACTCAAAAGCCAACTCCCTCTTACATTGATGAATAAGAGGGTCTGCACTTGTCAGAAAGATATCGTCCACATAAAGTACCAGGATGAGAGGTCTATCATTCTCAACCTTTAAAGAAAAGGTTTGGATCAGCTTCACTCCTTGTAAATCCCAACTTCATTAGATAGTTGTCGATCCTCTCATACCAAGCTCGGAGAGCTTGCTTCAACCCATAGAGGGCTTTCTTCAACCTGCATACATGTGTCTGGCAATCTTGAACTTCGAATCCCTCAAGTTGTTCTACATAGACTTCCTCCTTAATTAAACCATGTAAGAAGGCGGTCTTGACATCCATCTGGTGTAGATTCCATCCTTGCGAGGCAGCAAGGGTTATAATCGAACGGATGGTGGTAGATCGGGCAATAGCTGCAAATATCTCATCGTAGTCCACACCTTTCTTTTGAGAGAAGCCTCAAGCAACAACTCTAGCCTTGAACTTTTCAGCACTTCGATCAGCTCCATGCTTGATCTTATAGAGCCATTTCGAGGTGACAACGGATTTGTCCTTGGGTTTAGGGACCACATCCCAGACGTCATTCTTCATAATCGATTCACACTCTTTATTCATAACAACCTTCCAAACTTGGTGCTTCACAGCTTCTTCGAATGTGCGAGGCTCAAATTGAACAATGGTGCTCATGGCAATTAAGTAACCTTGGTACCTATTCGGCTTCTTACATTCACAAAATGTCCCCCTTGGAGCAACATGTCTCTCGGCATCTTTGAGAGTTTCCCTAAGCCATGAGGGTCTCCTTTTCGACGAGGAGGGCTCATGAGGAGGTGGATCAATGGGATCCATTGGTCCTTCAACATTGGGCATCGGCTCATCCTGCGGTTCTCCCTATTTTCCTGAATCTGCTTCCTTGTCCTTCCTTGGAATAGGAAGGTTACTAATCTTCTTGAGGGCAGCATCTTCATCGAAGGTGACATCATGACTTATCTCCACTTCTCTTTGACCAGGCACATAGATTCTATATGCCTTACAAGTTTCCATGTAGCCCACAAATGTTTCTTTCTTTCCAGATGCATCCAATTTGCTTCTCTTTTCTTTCAGCACATGAAAATATACGGGACTACCAAAAATTCTAAAGTGAGAAACATCAGGGTTCTTAACGATGAAAACTTCTTTGGGAGTTTTGGAGTCCAACGCTTGATGAGGGCATCTATTTTGAACGTACACAGCAGTGTTGGAAACTTCAGCGATAAGAACTTCAAAAGGCTTTGATCATGAAGCATGGCACAAGTGGCTTCTATAATAGAACGGCTCTTCCTTCCAACAACACCATTTTGCTCAGGAGTATATGCAGTAGTAGTCTCCCTCTTAATGCCAGCTTCTCTACAATAGTCATTGAACTCATTTGATTCATCTTCAGTTCCATTATCAGTCCTCAATATTTTGATCTTCTTCCCTATTTGATTTTCGACCAAAGCTTTGAAAGAACGGAACCATGAGAATACCTCATCCTTTTTCTTCAAGAAATATATCCAAGTTTTGCGAGAGAAATCATTGTATGCTCTGCCTCTTTCCCTTTCGGTTGCCTCTGTTGCCCAGTTGTTTCTTGCTTCCTCAGTTGTCTCTGTAGCTCGGATGTTTCTTGCTTGAGTCTGGATTCCTCTGGCCATCCTTCAGCAACTGCTGGTATTTGTCGGGTTCCTTCCTTCCTCTACTCCAATTGTCTCCTCTGCGACTTCCCAACGATTATTTCCGGGGAAAATGTGGTCGACTGGTCAAAACTCGATTTTCAAACGAAGGACCCAACAGGCCCCGACCACAGCTCCTTTACTCGTCCCTGAGTCAATCCTTTGTCGCTGCAAGTGGTGTTGCAGTTGTTGCTGGTGCAGCCTGTTGCTGTCTTGTTCCTTCCTATGTTGCTTCGCTTTGGCTAGTTCCTTCCAACGAAGGACCCAACTCTAGAACAAACTTCATGGCTGCATTTCTGAACTGCGTGAATGCATCGTGAGTTGTTTGCCATTGGCTTGTAAGAGTTCCTGCTTGCTCGAGGAACTGAATTGTGAGCTCGGCAGTAGGATTCTCCCGGTGTGTCATCAGGAGAGTGTTCCACTGCATGTTTGTTTCCTCGTTGATCTATTGCAGCGTCTCCAAGTGAACTTGTGCTGGCCGTCTAAGGTCCCAGAGTATCTTCTTAGTCTTGGCTGATTCATCTTCAATTTGCTGGATTTGGGTCTCAAGGACTTCCACCTATGCCAGAATTTCCTTCCGCCGGTTCTTGTCCTAGGTACACAGGGCTTGGTTGAACAAATGACTAGCACGGCTGCGTAAAGGGTAAACTGGTAGATTCCTCTTCGCCAAAAATCCAAACCAGTCGTGAACTTGTGCCAAAAGGCCTTGAACTTCCTCTGCAACGTTGAAGATAGAGTCTTTGAGGCCTGTTGCTTCTGCGATCTTCTGCTCAATTTCGACAACATACTGGGTGGCCGAATCCAGTAGTTGCGAATGTGGAGACAGTGCGCGGGGATGGATTTGGTGACTGTGGTGATGCGGCGGATGTGGATAGTGGAATTTTTTCGATGATGGGTGCGTTGTTATGGGAATGTGGTTCTTCATCAATGAGGTTGACGACTTGGGTGGAAGGGGTCTTAGACTTCTTTTTGGGCCCCACTAGAAGTCGAGGCTTTGGAATTGTTGGTCCAAATTGGGAATGGGGCCCCACCATAGTATTAAAAACCAGCCCAGCTAACCGGTTACTGGTTTAACCGGCTGGTTAGCAGGCCCTCCGGTCGGAACCGGTCAAAAAATGGGTTAAACACCCTTTGTGGCAAAAAAAGAGACCTAACCGGTCCTAACCAACCAGTTTAGGACGGAACCGGCCGGTTACTGGTCAAGCCCACTGTGAGCCCAGTCAGCGTTGTTTTCAATGTTTTTTAGGGGTTTTGGAGGGTGAACTAAGGGTGCTTTCCCTCCAAAAACACCCTCTCCAAGCCTTTAAGAGGCCCCTCTCCCTCTCATTTGTCTCACATATCTGATTTGAAGTGTTTATGAGTGTTTGTGAGTTTGTTTGTGAGCTTGGAGAGTGTTGAGTTTTTGCTGGAGTAGTTATCTTGGAGTTGGAGTTGGAGCTATTTTGGAGATAGTTTATAGCTGTCAATGTAGTTGTCATCTTCAAGAGGAGGCTAAGGAAGCTAGTTTGCATTTCCAGGTAAGGATTTTCACTTGAAAATTCCTCATTTGACTATTGTCGATGAATTAAATTTTTTTGTGTGTTATAAATTTATAAACTTCTCACTTCTATCATCTATGCTATCAAATCTCTAGCTCTATGCTATCAAATTTTGTAGCTTGCATGTGCATTTGTTTTCCTACATTTAGCTTTGGTTTTCCATGTTGCTTAGCTGCAATTTTTTTTGATGGCATATTTCTTTGCAAATTGTTATTATTTCAAGCAAACATGGCTCCAAAAGGAAAGGACAGTGCGTGGGCTCATTGTGATGTAATTGATGGAAAAATGATATGCAAATTATGCCATAAATCTATTGGAGGTGGGGGTATTCTTAGATTGAAACAACACTTGGCTTGGGTAAGAGGCCAAGTAAAGCCATGTGATGCACCAAATGCAATGTTAGGTCCTATAAGGGCAGAATACATTGCCAAGCTTGAAAAGTTTTATGAGGATAAGGCTAGGGAGAAGGCCATCCAAGATGACATTGCAAGGAAGAGGGGATTATTAGATGCCATGAAAGAGAGTGGGTATGATGATTATGAGATTCAAGACTCAACTTCTATCCCTTCCACCAATGACCCCTTTCACTATCTTCACCCTTATTGTGGCCAACCATCAAAACGAACAAAGAGAACAAACATCCAAAGTTTTTTCTCATCTTCTGCCAACATTGTCTCTTCTAATCCCATTTCCTCCCAACCAAGTCGTCAGCCCACTTTGGATCAACATTGGAAAAAACAATGCAAAGAAACTTCTCTTCAATACATTGCTAGATGGTGGTATGATTCAGATATCCCATTTAATGTTGCTCGCTCAACTTATTACCAAGATATGTGGGACTCTGTTATAGCTGCAGGAAAAGGCTTCAAAGGCCCTACTCTGCATGACTTGAGGGGAGCTCTTTTGCAAAAAGAGATATCTTCCATTGATTTGGTTGAGTTTAAAGATTCATGGCTCAAAACAGGTTGTTCCATCGTGTCGGATGGATGGACCGATGGAAAGAACTGCACTATCATTAATTTCCTTGTTTCTTGCCCTCAAGGAACCATGTTTTTGAAATCAGTTGATGCATCTAATAAGGTGAAGGATGCAGCCCTTCTATTTGAGCTTTTGGATAACATTATTCAGGAAGTTGGGGAGCAGCATGTTGTGCAGGTCATCACGATAATGCCTCAAACTATGTTCTTGCTAGAAAGATGCTTGAGACCAACTATAAGACCATATTTTGGACTCCATATGCTGCACATTGCATAGACCTCATGCTTGAGGATATAGGCAAAGTGGAGTGGGTAAAAAACATTGTAGAGCATGCCAAGTGCATTACAAAATACATTTACAACCACTCATGGGTATTGAGCCTAATGAGGAAAAACACTAGGGGCAAAGAGCTTGTTAGGCCTGCAATTACGAGATTTGCAACTCACTTCCTCACATTGCATTGTCTCAATGGTCAACATAAAAACTTGCAGAAAATGTTTTCCTCTGAAGAATGGTCTGAATCTCGATGGGCTCGTAGACCAGATGGAAAAGACACAAAAAAGAAAGTGTTAGACAGTTATTTTTGGAAAATGTCTGTAGAGCTCGTGAAAATCACCGAGCCCCTTGTTAAGGTGCTAAGGATGGTGGATGGGGAAAAATTGGCCATGAGCTACATTTATGAGGCTATGGATCAGGCAAAAGAGCAGATACAAGCAGCTTACAAGGACAGATTAGCTAAATATGGTCGTATGGGAGATCATTGATAATAGATGTAACAATCAACTCCATCGTCCAATACATGCAGCTGGGTATTTTTTGAACCCAAAGTATCATTATAAAAATCGGCTAGGAGATCTGCATGATGGGGAGACTAGAGTTGGATTGATTGATTGCTTGGAGCGCATGGTCCCTAGCCATGCAGACCAGTTGGAAATACATAGACAACTTATTGTTTTCACTATGGCAAGTGGTACTTTTGGCAAAAACTTGGCAAAGATGGCAAGAGATGTGGACCAACCAAGTAAGCAATTCCAATTTCCAATTTGTTTTTCTTTTCAAGTTAAAATTGTTTACGTTCTTTACAATTCAAATTATAAACTAAGTTACTAATTAATGTCTTTTTCTTTGCAGCACATTGGTGGGAGTCATTTGGTGGCACACGAAGAAGAGAAACCGTTTGGAACAAAAACGATTAAATGATTTTGTTTTCGTGCAATACAACCTTCGACTGAGGAGGAACCAAATGATGAGCAAAACACCTGATCTAGATCCCATTGTGTTGGATATTGATCCAACATCAGAATGGGTGGAGGAGACTGAAGAATCTGTGTTTGAGACTGATTTTGATATCGACATGGCTTTAGCAAGGGATGAAGCAGATTATGTGGCGGCATTAGAACCAGGATCAGTTGTGGCATCAAGGAAAGGCAAAGAACCAATGGAAGGCACTAGTCGTGCAGGTAGACAAACTCGTGCTTCCATTAGGTCCACTTCTATTGTTATTGGTGGCATTGATACTGAGGTTGCAGATCAGGTTGGGGCATCCTCAGACTCTGAACCAGATGATGTCTATGTATCTCCTGATGATGATCTTTTGGCTAGTAGTGGTGATGAACTTGATGATTGATCATGTGTACACTGTAGTCTTGTAGTGGGCCAATGGCCTCATAGTTTGTAGCATTGTTTTTGGACTTTATAGGCCATTTAGAGCCTCATTGCTTATGTATTTTGCTATTTTGTTGATGATATGTATTGCACTCAGTGCCATTTTGATATATTCACCTTTACATGGTATATAAATGAGCGAACTTTGCATATTTTGTCTCTATTGGCTTGGAATCATGGTTTTAAATCTTAAAAATAGTTTTATTTCATTAAAAATTAACTATTTGATGTATTTTTTAAAACCAGTTTGTTTAGACCAAACCAGTCCTGGTTAGACCGGTTTTGGTCGGTAAACCGGTTCATTAGGTGGACCGGTCCGATCACCGGTTCCAGTTTTAAAAACATTGGGCCCCACTACAAGAAGCAAATCAACTAAAGGGTTACCAGCCAAAGAACCAGGCGGTATTGAACTATGAAATTCAGAAAAAGCAAGGAAAGGACTTACTGAGGCACCAATATTCATCGTGTTCTCATGCAGGGACTGCATCTGCGTCTCAAGTCGCTTAATGACTGGGTTCAGTGTCTCCTCAACCATCTGCTTCCATGACGCCACTAGAGTTTCTCCTGGTAATTGTTGAGGCACCATTCCCTTAAACAAATAATTACAATGTCCTTCCCAAATTTCCCCAACAACTCTCAACAAAGACGAGACTTCCAGAAGGAAAGCATATTTTGTGAGCATAAACTTTTGGTCATGCCTCTGAAATGTGTCAAGATTAACACACCTTGGTCGTAACCAAGTGTTGCCATGGCTAATACCGAACCAGATATCCTTTGAGTAGTTTTCAATGAGCGATGTCGAGATTCATGGCCTGGTCATGCTAACTTCATTTATTTCAATTTTTTTAATATCTAAAGCATCTACAACATAAAATAAATACATTAACACATAAATATGATAAAAGAACTAATATATAAGATGTGTAATATCATTTCTAGTGCTACATCACACATAACAGTGAATCATGTCCTGAATAGTAAGTCCTAACTCCTGAGTCCCAACTCAACCTCAAAATATCAACAAAAAATATAATAATGTGTCTCATATCATGAGTCATAATGTCATATACAATGAAATGAACCAAATAACTAATACTATTGATTTCCTCTGCCCAGAGTTGCGGGGGAGCGCTCCCCCCCCCCTTCGAACCCGCTCCCAATCTGCGCTCCAGGCGGGAGCGGGTCGGGAGCACGCTCCCAATAAAAAAATTTCCACTCCCTACCAAATTCGAGAGCGAATTCAGGAGTGTTGCTCCCGTCGCTTCCAGAGCGAAAATTAAAGCTCAGGAGCAATCAGGGAGCGATCGCTCCCGTGCTTTTAACTTTCGCTCCCGAAGCGACGCGCGCAACGCCGGAAGCAAATCGTGAGAAAAAATTGCTGCAGACGCGAAAAAAAATTCATTTACATTGAAAAAAAAAAAAAAAAAAAAATAAATAAATTGTTTTAAAACAACTTGGGGGGCAAAAAAATATTTCATCATGACTTGAATGAGTTGAGGAGAGCAAAGGAGATTGCGCAAAGGAGCGAGGAGATGCGAGGAGCAAGGAGCAAGCCTGCAAGGAGGTTACTAACTTAGTAATTTAGTATTTTAAACTTTAGTTAGGTAGTAATTTAGTTTAGTTTAGTTAGTTTATTTTAGTTTTTTTAGTAAAAAAATCATGAATCTAAATAAATTAAATTAATTAATCTAAATTAATTAAATTAATTTTCTCATTCCTATTTCCATTCCTATTCCCATTAAATTTTGCAGATTCAAAAGCCTACAAATATCAAACATCATGGACCTGGCTATATTTCTTGGCATTTTTCCTCTTCTTGGTCCCTTTTCTGGTTATTATGGTGCTGGAGAGTAGGAAACGGAGGGGCCAAAATGAAGAGGGGGATGAAGAAGCTGGAGAAAGTGGATTTGATGAAAACCCTGGTGAGGAGGAGCTAGAGGAGGGTGAACATGACTCTCAAAAAACTAAACAAGACCAAACCCCATTGTGGAAATATGTTAATAGGCCTAAGGCAAGGAAAGGGCGTGGAACCACTAAATTTCATTGCCCCCATTGCAACAATAATTACACAGGTTCATACACCCATGCTAGAAAACACCTCTGCGGGAAAAGGCCATGTGATGAAGATAAACAAATAGGAATCAAAACTTGTGCAGCTATGTTAGCAGCAGATAGAGCCAAATACGTAAGGGAAGAGAAGGAAGCCCAATAAATCTAAAAAATCAAGGGGTTTCTTTGAACCAAGCTCACAATCACAAGCACAAAGAACTCCTTCAGCATCCTCCCAAGGCAGTGGATATGGAGGCACAGGGTCATCAACTTTAAGGCATAGAACCATATCAGATTTCCTTGATGAGGGGTGTAGAAATGATGTGGATTCAAAGATTTACAGGTTTCTCTATGCATGTGGGATACCATTCAATGTTCTTCGCTCACCTTATTGGCACGAAATGGTTTCTGCCATAAATGATGCCCCTAAAGGATACAAGAGCCCTGGGTAAGACAAGGCAAGAACCGTTGGCCTTGATCATGAAAAAGCAAAAATATCACATTCTTTGAATAGAATGACAAGTTCTTGGACTGACCATGGGGTGTCCATTGTATCTAATGGATGGGCAAATGTAAAAGGCAAGCCATTGATAAGTGTTCTTGTTGTGTCTGTTAGTGGTGTCGTCTTTCTAACTACACATGATTACTCAGACAAGTTCAAGACCACCATCAACATCGCAAAAGCATTACTTGAAACAATTGACCGTTTTGGGCCATACAATGTCATTCAAGTCATCACTGATAATGCTCCTAATTGTAAGGCAACGGGAGCAATTATTGAAGATAAATACCCCAACATATTTTGGTCTGGATGTTTGGTTCACACATTGAACCTTCTGTTGCATGATATTGTCAAGAACAAAAATGAACAATACCAATGGATTGGTGATTTGTACAAAAAAGGCAAAAAAATGATAAAATTTATTACAAATCATAGCAATTCCCATGGCCTTTTCCACAGTCACTCAAGATTGGAGTTGTTGAAGATTGCGAAGACCAGATTTGGTAGCTATTACCTCACCTTCAAGTGCCTTTTGAAGGTAAGAGAGTCATTGGCTAGCATGGTATCAAGTCCACATTGGCAGGTATTAAAGGAAAGGGCCACAAATGCAGCTGACAGGCGAGGTTTTGAACTGGTGGAGGAGGCCGCTCTTGATGGTCAGTTTTGGACAAGTGTGAGGCAAGTATTGGATTTCACCAAGCCCATTTATCACATGATTCGGTTTGCAAACACAGATAAACCAGTGATTGGCAAGGTGTATGAGTAGATGGATACCATGTTGGGGCAAATAAAAGATACTATTCATAACAGAGATCCCGACTTGTACAAACTGATTCACGATTGTGTGTGTGAACGATGGAATAAACTTAATCTTCCACTACATTGCTTGGCGTATATCCTTACGCCAAAATACTACTCTACATCTTGGTTGGGCCAACCTACACCAGGGGGTGGGATTAGGACCAAACCCCATTTAGATGCAGAGGTAACTAGTGGATATTTGTAAGCATTAGAAAAGTTGATACCTGACAAGGAGGAATGTACAGCTATGCGCCTTGAAATAGGCAAATACTTCAGTGGCACTGGTTTCTTTCGTAACTTCCATGCAATCGAAAACAGAGACAGATTTGATTCTCTCACATGGTGGGAAACATATAGCGGCCAGGGACTTTTGCCAAAATTGGCAAAAAAAAGTTCTATCACAGGTTGTAAATACTTCTTCTGCAGAGAGGTGTTGGAGCACCTACAGCTTCATACATAATGTGAAAAGATACAGACTCAATGAAAACCGGGCAGAAAACTTGGTTTATGTGCACTACAACTTGAGGTTGTTGAGTCATCACTGTGATCGAGCTTATGAGGATCCCACATATAAAATTTGGGACAACCACCCAGAGGAAGACAATTTGGAGGATGGCATTATACATCTTGAAGAACTGGAAGAGGAACTTATAAGGGATGAAGATGAAGCAGCTGCAGCAGCCATGCCACCTCCACCATCCAGTAGCAGTGCTCGAGTTCCGAGTCTTGTTCCTTTGTTGTCGCCACCTCCATCTACACCCTCACATGGAGGGCATGTGCCTTCTGGTTCTAGTCGTCGGTCTGTGCGGGAGACTCCTAGAAGACCACCACGACCTGCTTATACTCTTGGAGACTCTTGCGGCAAGGGCCACATGTAGATTTACAGTTTACTTGTCTTTTCTAGTTTCAATTAGTTTTCATAATTGTTGAGTCTTGAGCTTGACTCTTTCATATCATAGTGATATTTTTTGTAAACAATATATGACCATGACAATGAAAATTTGAAGTTTGAAGTTGGCAATTATAACTCATTAGTAATGATTGTGAATTATGAATATGATGCTTCGTGAAAGACTAAAGTTGTTTCATTTCATTTCATTATTTATGTTTCATTTTATAACATTTCATTTCATGTTAACAGTTAGAACTTAGAACTTAGAAATATTTAAGATATTATTTCTTGTAATAGTTAAACTTAGCTTACAACTTTGGTGATCAATGATGATAAATGTTATATATTGAATTTTCAATTTTGAAAGCTTGAAGTTGAAACTTTAAGATTGAATTTATGAACAGATTCACCGGACTCTATGTTGCAGTTGTAATATGTATGTTACTAACTTGTGGACATGGTTGATGAAGATTTAACTTCTAGATTGGATTGATGTGATATGGTCCATGATCATCTATGTCTTTTTTTATTTTTTTTTATATTAATTTCTCATTCTACATGTTTTTGTTGACATATATTATCAAAAATTAAAATATAAATATATATATATAATATATTATATATTATATTATTATTATTTTTTAAAAAATCGCTCCAGGGTTCGCTCCCAAACCAGGAGCTTCTGAAAATGTCGCTCTCGCTCCCATTTTCACTACCGCTCCCCGCTTTCACTGCCGCTCCCAAGTAACATTGCCTCTGCCCCTCTTGCGAGAAAATGCGATAGCTTTCCCTTTCCCTCTAGATGTAGATGTCGTAGGAGTTGGCAGTGGACTCTGATGTGCTCTAGAAGCTGAAGAACTAGAAGCTATAGGAGGTAGACCACGTCCTCTACTAGTGGCAAGGGTAGCCTGGGTAGGTGGTGTCACCTCCTCTTCCTATTGCTCCTCCTCCTCCTCCCCCTCTATGCCTTCCACTACCTCCTGCTCTAACCAATCATCAACAGACTCCATGAGAGGCCTCTCGGCCTCAACCCTCCATGCAACAGTGGTGTAAATCCCATCCAAGGAGATGGCCTCCATATCAAGTATTCTCTCAAGTCGCTTCACCCACAATCGAAGATTGTAATAGACGTAGACCATGTCATTAAGTCGCTAGGTCTCCAACCTGTACAAAGATCATAAAATAATAATTAAAAAAATTATAATTATATATTTTTTAAGAATTAAAAAAATTAATTAGTAATTTGGAATATTTTAAGTTTTAAGTTTAACCTTTTGCGCTTCTTGTTGTGTATTTTTTCAAATACACTCCAGTTGCGCTCGCATCCTGAGGAGCTACATGTTTGGTTGAGGGTTTGAATGGCAAGCTTTTGCAGATGGGGTACTCTGGCACCATAGCGAGTCCACCATGCATCTACAACAAAAATACAAATAAGATAAGCATAAGAAAAAAATGAAATTTGAAAGTTGAAGCGCAAAGTATGAAGTTATGAACTTTTAAAGAGAATGAAATTTGAAAATACCTAGCATTGTAGTCTTCCTATCAGTTACAGGCATCTCAAAGCCAAATGCACCACCTGCCATCCTGTATATCTACATTTCTTTGGAGGTTTTTGCACGTTCCGCTAGAGATCACACCATCCTCTGAACATAGGTTAAGAATCCATCCATAATCTCAGCATCAGATAAGTACCCACATGGGTAAGAAGATGCAAGATTTAGGTAGATCCCTGCAGCATGAATAGGACGATGGAGTGTGTTGTTCCATTGTTCAACAATCACTTCCCATAGAAGGAGTTGTTTTTTAAACCCCTCATCTCCCTTATCATCATAGTAGGCCGGAATGGATTCTTTGGCCCGATCCATGGCCTCATACAAATAGCCCATTGCGGGCTTCTTACCATCAACTAATCGAAGAACCTTTACCAAAGGTTCAGTAACGGTGCACACCTCCTGCATTCCCGCCCAGAAGTCTTCCTGGTATGAAACTAATCTGCATATGGCCTCTCCCTCTAGTTTGCGGCTCATTGTCAAAACATGCCACTCCTTTGAAAAAGACATTCTCTTAACATCCCACATAGAATTCAAGAGGGATTGAAGAGAGATGAAACTGGTGGCAAACCGTGTAATGGCGAGGCGCACCACCTCCTTGTTGTTGGTGAATTTTCTCATCAAGCTAAGAACATATGCATGATTATATAAAAAATTTGTAATGCTTTTTGATGAGTCAACAATATCTTTGACAAAGGAAATTTTTCCTATGTCCTCCAATATCAAATCAATACAATGTGCAACACAAAGTGTCCAAAATAAAGTACAATGTCTCTCCATAAGCATCATGCCAGTAGCAACATAATTTGCAGCATTGTCCGTTATGACTTTGGACAACATGTTCTGCACCCACCTCTAAAATAAACACATCCAGCAAATCACATAAAAATTTTGCATCTTTGATATATGAAGATGCATCAACAAATTTCATAAATATTGTCCCCTTGGGACAATTAACCAAGAAGTTTATAAGGGTTCTCCCATTTTGGTCGGTCCAACCATCTGACATCAAAGTGCATCCTATTCGTGCCAATGATGCTCTAAACTCTTCCAATATTTTGGTGCAGTCAACCTTTTCATCTTGAAGAATGTGGCCTTTAAAGTCATCATAAAAAGAGATTTTATACCCTGGGCCAACAGTTGCAATAGCATCAACAAGCTGGAAAAATGGATTATTCCTTGCAACGCTGAAAGGAATATTCCAAAGGAGAAACTTTTCAACAACTTGTCAACTTGTTCTTTCTCTTTTTTTTAAGCATTGAAGTGATAGATGGTTGTGAACCAGGTGTGGTTCTAGGAACAAAAAATGATGAGGCAGCTACAGGGTTGGTTGTAGACATTGATGTTGAAGTAGAACCAGTGCCACTTCCATATTCGATCTGCTTTTGCCACTCTCTCTTGCTCTAATTCTTCCAATGATCCCATGGCTCTTCGGATGACTTCTGCATTTGTATTGTTGCAGAGCCATACATCATGTCCAGGGATTTGTGCAAGGTGATACTTCAATCTATAAACCCCCCCCCCCTGACATATGCTACCCACACAACTTGCAAGACAAGTTCAATCTATCAAACCCTCCATCAAGTTCACCAAATTCCCACAGAGGGTCCAATTTCCTTGGCATGGTTGTAACTTGGTTGAACTCTTGAGTTTTAATGTAAATGAAGTTTGAACTTTGAAGTTGAACCTATGGCACAATAAGAATTGCAAGTTACAAAAATTAAAAAAAAAATTACGTACATGACACAACACATTGAATTTGTTACAAATAAACAAACAAAACCTCAACTCAATCTAAAATGGACTCTCTCCACTCTATGCAACAAAAATGAAAAAAAAACACCATCAAATCCACTCAAAAATCATTGATAATCAATGGGTTATAGAAACTTAAGCAAAAACAAGAAAAAAACCAAAACAAAATGGCCAAATTTGGTGCCCATACCTGGAAACCACAGTTTGCAGAAGAAATTTGATCCAAAGACGAAGTTCTCTTGCTTGGGATGCTAAAATCTCCATGCTTCCTCCTCCTTTGCCCTAGTAGACGCCTTCCAAGGTTCCTCTCCTCCTCAGCTCTCAAACCACACTGTTATCCGTTTAAAATGACAAAAAAAATCATGTTTTCCCTTATAAAACGCGTTGTCCGTCACCCTGCCGACAACTTCCCATCGAATCACGATAATTTCAAAAAATTCGCGCTTTTTTGAAGTTATCGCAATTTTTTAGATGATTTTTTTGAAAGAAAATTGCATAGTAATCGGGCGAGTTTATTGGCGATTCGAAAAAGTCGCGATTTTTTTATGTTATCGCGATTTTCGCAACACTGCTTCCAACATCTTTTTATACCAGCAGGCAAAGGAGTCTTCGTTGATTTCTTTGTTGTTAGGATCCCCAGATGTCTACCATGGTAAATACCTCAAAGCAAGGGGTTGTTCTTCGGTAATCACCACCATTTCCCGATCCTCTGTTGGGCGTCACTTCCACATGGCCAGTGTAACAACAAGGTATCCATAAATAAAGTGAGTGGCCTTCTTATACACATCCTCGCAGTTGTCGAAGAGTTCTTGTAGCAAGAAACTGCACCAATTCAACTACGTGCCTTGCACACAAGCTTAAGCAACCGAAATGGTGTCTAGCGTGCATTCCCCTCTCAAAAAATGTTGCATCAGCTTCCCAGCGATTATGTAGCAAGCGTATTTGATGTTGGGCTTATTGATTGGGTCTACCAGAGCACCCTTTCCTCCTCGCTTTGTTCCATACTGGTTATAATAATTATCGTCACCTGTTTTCTTCCCCCGCTTGGAAGCATTTTGAAACGTAGTTGAGACGGTGGGGCTAGCAACATATAGGTCTGTGAGTCTTTGAAATTTTGAATATCCACTGCATGGATGGGGTATTCTTTGTCTAGCCATAATGACCCATTATGCATTCTGCTAACGAGGAGCTTTGTGCATTGCATTGTTGCTCCTATCATCCCGAATACAAGAAGGCTCCTCAAACTCAGCAATATCAACCTCTGTATTCCCCTTAGATCTTCTATAATTTTCACAAATTGGCTCCTGTCGGCTTTGGTAACTAGCTCTGTAGAGACCTCCCTCTTGTAGTAAACTAGAATGAATCTAATAGGTCATTGTCAACAAGTTGAGCTTTGTCATACTTGCCATAAAGAGGCTCTCTCTTTGTAATCCTTACATCTGGTTCAACATCTGGAACAGAGATGATAGCCTTTGTCATTGCTATAAAGCGATGGTTGGAAACAAAGAACACAAGGGGCTTAAACTTAGGCTGGGAATGAGTGAGATTGGATACAGACTCTAGATTGGGCAACTCTACTACCTCGAATTTTTGTTCTAGAAAATTTATTGCTACCATGTAGATTAAATACAAAAGCCCGACATGACGTTTTTTATTAGACTCGTTAACTAATTAAGACGTTAACTTTCTACACTCGCTACCAATCGTGGCAGCAATAAAGACTGTTGAGCCGGACATGACTCGAATGATGCAAAAAGTGAAAAAGGAGGGTGGAAATGATGGGTAATTATGGCGTTATGATTGTAGATGCCTAGGAGTTGATGGACGAAGCATGTCAGGGGTATTATGGAAAAAATTTAGCCCAAACTCGAGCTGACAGTGAATTATTGCATAATTATTACGGATACTATAGCTGACACGTGCCACTCCCCTGACCACAAGCAGTTGTTGTGGGGTTAACTTTTTCCGCAACTAAAAGACTGCCGAAATTTCATTCTTTGACTGACATGACTGGAACAACTGACCAACTACATTACCTGACGCAACTGACTACTAAGGAAAAGTAAATAAGGAGAAAATTGACTGAACCTGCCTACCTACCTATGATCCCCTCTCGGAGATCAACCTTCAACTTGGTGTAGATTTGTTTGAGTTGTGGAAAGGTTTCAGACATGCAACATTCACCCAACCAGGCAAGAGGATTCCATGATCCATCCAACTGTGTGAGCTTGATAGCTCTTGATTCTTTCACTTCTGCAACTATGAATGGTCCCATCCAATGCATTTTGAGCTTCCCAGTATGCTTTAAGATCTTGTTGACATAGAGCAGAACATGTCCTCCAACTATAAAAGATTTCCATTTGATGTGTTTGTCATGCCACACCTTCTGCCTGCGCTTTTCAATAGTTTGGTGGAAGTCTGCGAGAAATCTAGCTTCATCCAGCGCCCAAAGTTCCTCACCTCCCAGAGTTCCTCTAATCGCTTTGATATCAATTCATCTTCTATCATCTAAGTGACCTGTGCAATAAACAGGTTGGGGATGGTAAACTCAACAGCTACCACGGCTTCCTGGCCATATACAAGTTGAAATGGTGTATACTTGTGCAAGCGCTTGAGGATTGTACGATAAGCCCATAGTGTCAATGGCAACCATTCATCCCAATCGTCTTTGTTCGCTGAGCAAATTTTTGTGAGTCCCCTCTCGAGGATTTTGTTGAAGGCTTCCACCTTACCATTCGCTTGAGGGTGATATGGATTTCTTTTGTGGTGTTGTATCATGAAGTTTTGCAACAATGAAGCGACCATCTCATTAAGGAAGTGGGTCCCCTGATTAATGATGAGACTTCGAGGGCACCCAAATCGAGAGATGATGTTCTCAAAGATAAATTTGGCAGCAATATCTACGGTACAGTCTCGAACTGCTGCAACTTCAGCACATCTGGTGAGGTAGTCAGTGGCGGTAATGATGTACCTGGCATGTGATTGTCGTGTCAAGTACAGGCTTTTTCACTAAATACTTCAAGGCAGAATGATCAGTGAAAATTTTGAATGGGCCCCCTAGAAGATAGTGTCGAAACTTCTGTAATGAATATACCATCGCAAGCGCTTCACGTTCAGTTGTGGTATAATTCTTTTCTATCGTGGATAATTTCCTACTAGCAAAATAGATGGGATGATCAAGGTTTCCTTCCCCGTACTGAGCTAGGACAAACCCCAAAGCAATGCCTGATGCGTCAATGTGAACATGGAATTGCTTGTTCCTATCGGGATAAACCAAAAATGGACGCACTCGCCAGTTTTTCTTTTCGCACAGTTGTCGCACAAAGTGTCTAGGCATTGCAACAACACTCAGAGTAAGGGTTGTCACTCTAATTCTTACTCCGTTTAGACTCTCTCCTAGACAAGTCAAGGGGGTAGTCCCTACGGTGAATGAATGAAAATAGCTTGTGAAACACAGGCTCTAGGAGACCTGAAGATGGACAACCTGATGAGTTTATAACAAATCTTGGTCAATTGAGATGAATAGATTAAACACAAGGCACAAACACAAGATAGAAATAATTAAAAACCAGTGCCTTAGTATTCGATTAACCATAGATTAAGTAAAAAAAACAAGTTACCTAGAGCAGTTTACATATGTGACGAATAGTGACAATCATGAACAATTAATTGTAAATACCCAAAACTTTACATGCAAGATGATCTACCAAAATAATCTTTCTCCAATAGTTAATATGAATTTTAAACATTTATCGCACCTTGACAATAGAGAAATCAAAAAAATGCATTTAATCACCAAATAACACCAAAGAACTTTAAATTAGTATTTTAATTATTCCTTAGGCAATTAGTTGAGTGAAGAAATCAAAAAAAATTGATCTGACGGAATTAAAATGAATCGAAGGGTTAAAAATTAAAATTTTAATGAGCCATAGGCCACATTAAAAATTTTAATGTGAAAGCACAAATCGCTTTAATTTTTAGATTTTTTTTTAATTTTTAAATTTTAGAAATTTTTATGATTTTTTAACGGAAAATAATTACAAAGATTTAAAAAGCTTTTTAATTTTTTCTAAATTTAGAGTTTATTTTTTATGAATATAAATAATCAAAAGAATAGATAAACAGAAATTTAAAGTAAAAAATAGAGTAAAAGTAGAGAACCCAATAAACCTAACGCATACATTAAAAAACAAGAAACCAAACAAAAAAAAAACATAATAAAATGAAATTGAATTCTAAATATAAAGAAAACCTACAAACCTAATCGTGAAAAAATATAAACAAATGAAATTTGAAAATTAAATAAATTAGTATTTTAATTATTCCTTAGGCAATTAGTTGAGTGAAGAAATCAAAAAAAATTGATCTGACGGAATTAAAATGAATCGAAGGGTTAAAAATTAAAATTTTAATGAGCCATAGGCCACATTAAAAATTTTAATGTGAAAGCACAAATCGCTTTAATTTTTAGATTTTTTTTTAATTTTTAAATTTTAGAAATTTTTATGATTTTTTAACAAAATATAATTAAGCAAAAAAAAGCAAAATCAAATGTCACAAAGATTTTAAAAAGGCTTTTTTAATTTTTTTCTAAATGTTTTAGATTTGTATTTTTTATGAAATAAAAATTTAATCAAAAGAATGGAGAATCAAACAGAAATTTAAAGTGAAACAAAATAATAATAAAAAGTAGAGAACCCAATTAAACCCTAACGCATACATTAAAATAAAACAAATGAAACCAAAACAAACAAACAAAAAATCAAATAAAATGAAATTGAATTCTAAATATAAAGAAAACCTACAAACCTAATCGTGAAAAAATATAAACAAATGAAATTTGAAAAATAAATAAATCAATTGTGTTTATGTTGTTTTGTTTTTGCAGGGCTCAACGGCGAAAGGGTTCGAGGTTTGCTTGACGGCGGAAGGGAGATGCAGCAGGCAGAGTTGAGAGGGAGCAGGGAGCATGAGACAGCGGAAAGAAGAGGGCGGCGGACAGGGTTTGCAATTTGGGCAGTCGACAAGAAGGCAACAAAAAGGGAATGACAGCGACAGGAGCAAAGGTAATACAAACAGCAGAGAGATGAAAGGTTGCAGCTGTGGGGAGAAGAGCATTACGCAGATGCAGAAGGCAGCCTGAAGGTGGTAGCGAGAGGAGATAAACGCAGGAAAAGAGGAGAGGACATGGATTTGTTGCAAGGACGGTGGATGGCAGCAACGAAGAAGGATGCGAGCAATCACAGGTTTGAAGGAAAGGGATTTTTTGTTGCAAGTTAAGGCAGAGGTTTATTTTGCAAGTTGAAGGTGGCAGCAAGAGGAGGGTTGCAGACAGATGATAAAGGAGAAGCGGAAGGCAAGAAGCAAGGGTAAGACCCCGGTTGATGGAGGGAAGACAGCAAGTAGGCAGCAGAGAAACTATAGCCCAAAATTGAAGACAAACCCAGAAAAATGAATTTCACACCAATGTATTTTTATGCTTCAGATTTATCAATGGAACCCTTGCTAAATCGTTTCCAGATTAAAAAAAATAAAACCCTTGGACTGCAAAATGATGGATTATATTCATGCAAAAATGATTTTGAGGCCAGATATTACCCTCCAAGGCCTAGATTTGGCTTATAATCAAGCTTCACCTTCAGATCTACAACCTGTACCTGAAAACAAAAACACCCAGAACCCAGATATACAAAAAATAAATAAAACCCCATAAACCCAAGTCAAAAAACCCAAAGAAAAAATTATAGATCTATGCACAGGAATGGCAGATCTATCAAATCTGAGAAATGTGAGTCCAACTCCGCTCCTAGATCTGATAATCTAAGGCTCTTAACAGCCAGATTCATCAACTTCACACATAAAAATTAAATTTTAAAATTTTAAAAGATGTGCTTAGCTCAAAACCTCCATGCATCACCAATAAAAATCTTATAATAAGCCTGGGATTAAATTAAACTGGGCTCTTAAGAAAACACGGATCAAGAGTTGGTTGGTCCAACTGAAAACTTCCCTGAATGCCCGATGATCTAAAAATAAAAATTTTCTTGCAAAACTCAATCCAGCCATCAAAATAGAGTGAAAAAATGATAATAGAATTCAAATAAATAGAGATACCCGCTATTACATTCAAAATTTAAATTATCACTTAAACCACACGACTAAGCAAGATACTTGTACTCAAATCACTCTTCAGAAGCTATCATCAATGGCTAAAAAAAAAAATTACGTATGAAAACGACACATCTTACAGTATTTCCATGAAGAGTAACAATGGCGAAAATTAACCCCAAAGTCTTTCTTTATTATTCAAAAAAGATTACACGAGCTTTTCTCTTAGCACACAACTCAAAAGTCGGATCATTCGACTGACAAATAACTTCCTATTTAAAGATAAATCCTCCAACGGCTAGTTCGAGTGATTCTCGTCAAAGCATTCTCGACCATTGATAAGGATTTAAATTTCTTTTAATCTCATCTATCGAAATATTTAATTCTTGAGGAAATTCGAATTTTTCAATTAAATGTATTTTAATTCACTCAAAAATTAATTTTTTGAGTTAATTTCCCCAAAATTTTGACTGACTTAACCCCAAGGATCAAAGGCTTAAAATTTATCAAAATAATTAATTTACCTTAGTCCTTGGAGCTCTTAAAATTTAATTTTTAAGGACCGACGAATTTTGCCTTTGGAAAATTTAAATTTACCTAGGACCTAGAATTAATTAGATTTCTAGCTTAGGATTTTAATTAATTTTTGGCCAGAGAATTTAATTAATTAACCTATGAAGGGATAAATAATTTTTCCAACCCTCAAGACAGTTTACATCATGATTTTCATATTTTTTTACATCATAAGGGGGAAAAATCATCTGTAATAGACCCTCACAAACTACCCATTTCTGCGACACAAATATAATCTAGCAGACCAAGCAGTTTGTAATAAAATAACCTAACTAAATAGTTAGGATTATTCCCAAAACATTTTTACATACATTCGATCTAGAACACAAGGACTCGCCTAAGATCCCAATGACAAAATCCATTCCAGCTTTGGGGTAAGATTGAAGGAAAACTCTACCGATCATCAGAGAATGGATCGGTGAGACAAAAAACCTCCCAAAATGTAGATCATCACCTGAAAAGTAGGTTTACCAAGGCTATTACATACATGACACGGATCTGCTGAGATTATTTACATCATATACATGCAAAAAGGGTTTACATTATAATATCTTCGATATCAAGTTGATGACAACAGCTGAACGGCACAGACACATCTATCAGGTGTTATCCCTTTTGCAAAAAATGGGGTGTACTGCTATGGGTCGTTGACACGTAGTGGTCAACAAGCATGTTGAAAGTGGCTTCACAATCATCTGACCATTCGAACCTTTCAGCTCTCTTCAACAGCTTTTCTAGGTGAGCGGTGATCAAGGCATAGTTGTGGATAAACCTCTTGTAGTATCCTGTGTGACCAAGGATGGACCTCAACTGTCGAACACTTGTTGGCGGGGTCATGTTTAGGATCGCCACGACCTTAGCGGGATCAACACATACTCGCACTTTGCAAACAATATGACCCATAAGTGTTTCGAAGGGGGCAGCAAATATGCACTTTTTCATGTTCAAAGAAATCTGCAGTTGCCTACATCGATCAAACATCACTCGAAGCAAACTAGAATGCTTCTTCAGTAGAATATAGACAATCCAATCATCCATGTAAACTTCTAGAAACCGGTGAATATAATCTCTAAAAGCAGCAATTACAATCCTTGAGAATATCGTTGGTGCATTCTTGAGTCCAAACGACATGACATGATATGCATAAGAGCCCACTCAGTAGTGAATGTAGTTTTCTTCTTGTCTTCTTCTGCAATCTGGACTTGATGGTATCCATAAAATCCATCTGTCAAAGAGTAGGCTTCATTCCCCGCCACGTTGTCTAGCACTTTGTCATTGAAGGGGGTGGGGAAAGGATCATGAACATAGGCATTGTTTAACCTTCGATAACCAATGCAAACACGGATTTCTTCAGCCTCTTTTTTGTTTTATATTACAATTGGGTTGATCCACTCAGCCTCATCTACTGGAAAAACAAGCCCCGTTGCAAACATCTTATCTATCTCTTTTTTCACCTTTTCTTTGATCCTTGGGTTTAACCTATACGACTGATGTTTTATTGGTTTTGCATCAGGTTTAAGTGCAACCTTCATCTCTCCTAGCTCCCCCGTAATTCCTTCTAGTTCCACAACCGATTAAGGGAACAAGTCTTCATATTCTCGTAGAAGATAGAAGATCTCCTTGGTATTCTACTCATCCCAGTAATCTCCAATCAAGGCTAGCTTCGGATTTTCTTTGGCCACAGGCCCATCTTCAACACCCCTTCTCCTTCAGTCTCTTTGAAATTTAGACCTTAACTCCTCCAAGTCATCTTCCTCAGCTTCTTGGTCTACCTTTCCACAAGCTATAGCTTCATGGAACTTGGATTCATACATGTGCTCAAGAGTGTTCTAGTTTATACATCCCTCAACCAGCTTGACCGCAGTGAGAAAAAGTCTTCTGACAGCTTGCAGCGCAGTTGTCATTCTCTAATCAGTATCTGTGAAGAAAAAGTGATTGATAAACTGGGTTGTTATGCAGTTCCAATCGCATGTTCTTTATCTCTTCCCTTACATACCATACCTTCGAAATTGTTCCTAGGGTACGTACATACTACAAAGTACTGTACACACAAGTCTTTTGGAAGCCTTTCGCAGGTCCACCTGGCCTCAAAAGCTTGTAGATGTTGTCGAGGGTCAGAGCTCCCCTGGTACTTAAGCAAATTCTGTGGAGAATTCTCCGAAGGCTCAAATCTAACCCTCATTGTCGTCTTAATTTCCTGGCATTCTCAGAGATGGTTGCGGTGAGAACCCTACCACCTTGTCGGTGTTGCTTGCAAAGAGACATCCAATAAAGGCACTTTGTGTTCCTTAGGAACAGTTGCACCAACTTCATTAAGAAAATCATTAATAGGACCTATGTCATTGAAGAAAGGAAATTCCCATACCTCAGTACCAACCCAGTTGATCCAATGGATCGTAGCGTAGTGCCTAGTGTTGATCTCATGTCTGCCCTACTGCCAGTGTTCCCATGCAACCTTAGATCCAACTTCGGAGCTTTGAACACTCCTTCAGCTGACCAATCCACCTGCTATCAGGTTGATGTAATCCTCTCTTCTCCCTAGTGTTAGTTGGAATAGTTGATCCAACAACTCAGGTGCTTCTCTATCATCTTTTGGTTCAGTAAATCTTGGCCCTTGCTAGGGGTGTCTAGGGGCTGGATCACTTTGGTCCCTTCTACTTCAAAGGTCATTGTCTCCTTCTTCAGATCAATTATCGCATAGTTCTCAAGGGCCCAGTCTATTCCAATCAATGATGGGTAAGGGTCTTTGTCCGCCATGATGTTTATTACTTCAAAATCAGCATAGGTTTTCACCTTTGCTATTTCAACTTCTACTTCTTACCTTCCAACCGGGAGTATACAATATTGATTCGCCAAACATAGCTGAATCAGAGAGAAATCCAACTTAGGCCTGCCCAAGGCTTCCCAAGTCCTCAGTGGTAGTATATTCAC
This sequence comes from Pinus taeda, assembly GCA_000404065.3. Taxonomy (NCBI): domain Eukaryota; kingdom Viridiplantae; phylum Streptophyta; class Pinopsida; order Pinales; family Pinaceae; genus Pinus; species Pinus taeda. The sequence goes on along the minus strand of APFE031032036.1, from coordinate 69,773 downwards.
ATCTAATCCTAGGTCTAACATTGTATCTTTAATCTAAAAACCTGCAATTTGAGCATCGATCCGGAACTCCCTTCCTATTCTCTTCCTATTGTGGTGCACCCTCCAGGAGTGTCTCTCAGCCAAATTAGTAGAGATGAATCCTTCTTCCGCCACCCTATTCCTTACAGTTGTTTTAAGGCTTTCCCACAACTGCCCAAGCATCTAGTCATCATTCACAATCTGTAGAAATAACTTGAACCATTCCGTTATGGGTCGATTATAAAGTTGAGGTGGGTATGAGCTCCTGGGTTTTGAAACCCTTGGTTGTTCCCCCTGAGACTCCCCACTCAGAGTCAATACCCTTGGTTGTTCCCCCTGAGACTCCCCACTCAGAGTCAATTTAATGAAATTCTCAACAACTTCCTTGTAGTACTGCCTCTACTGATCAAGTTTGTATGAACGCTTCGGTGAGGCCGGCTTTATAATTTGGTTGTTCAACTATTCCCTAGTCAGCTCCGGTCTTCTTACTCCCCGCCCCCCCAACAATATTAATGTTTGAGAGGGGAGCTGTCTCAAGCATCCTTGGTTCAAAATTAATTAAATTTGCTCCCCTCTGGCGGTTTCTATCCTCCCACTTGGCAATTATCTCTGGACAATCTTTCGTTGCATGTGTGTTGACCCTGCACTGGGAGCACCAAGGTCTTCTTGGTAAAGGGCAATCTCTTGCAACATGACCCTCCTGATCACAATTGTAGCAACGGATTGAACCTCTGCCTTATGTTCTTCCTCCCCTTGTTCCTCCACCTCCTCGTCCTCGAGGGTCTCATTAATCCAATAAGCAGACTGATCCAATTGATTTGCTAAGGCATCTAGTGCTCTACACTGATCCGTGTGGTGAGTTGATGAGCCACAAAATTCACAAGTGTTGTTTGGAATATTGGAATACTTCTGTGGGATTGGACAGAGGCGAGGGAGATGTCCATCTGTTCTGCATATCTCACAATACTCAGTTGATGTCGCAACTTGTTGGTTTGGAAACACATGGAACTAAGTGTGTCTAGTATACATACATTGCGTACCAATCTGCGCAACTCCAACAACGGGTGAAGATGTGGACAACCCCGCCGACACGAAGGGAGTGCTCGAGCCTTGCAACCTTGGGCACTCCGTGGCATGATGCCCCTCAATGTAGCAATTGGTACACCATACATGCGGTCACGCAGGTCGAATCGGTTGTGGGTCCCTCAGCTTCTTTGTTAGATCCGCGATTTGATGTTGCAGTCCCAAAATAAAGGGGTCATGGGAAGTTGCGCCTCCCTGATGTTCATGTGGGTATCCGGCCATAGCCTCAATTCAAGTTGCTTGCTCCAAAGCATCTTGTAGAGTATCAATCTTTTGTTGAGTCAACGACGTGCGAGTAAGCGATAACAATGCTTTAATGAACCAATCTCGTTGATGGTTAGGGTCGATCAGGTAGCTCAACTTACCAATTGCATCTTTGAATCTCTACATTAGCTCCCACACAGTCTCTCCTTCTCGCTGCTTGATTCCCCATAACTCAGACAACCCCTGCTGATTAGTCTGAGGGAGCTTAAACTCTTGAATAAACTCCTGTCTGACTTCAGCGACCATTGGATTCTATTGCAATGTAGACCATTTGATAAACCATCTCAATGCTCTTTCCCGAAGCATGGTCTGAAATTCAATCAGCTTCGTAGCATCTGGAATCTGGCAAGCCCTCTAGATAGCTTCACATAGGTACCAATGTTGCTCTACATCTTCATTCCCCTTACCGAAGAACTCATGATATCAGGTAAAGGATCAGGCCATTGCCAACTGAACTTGAGGAATAAGTATAAATCCTTGAGAACCGGGTAGCAATGATCCTTAGATACCTCTACTATTGTTACTACTCCTCTTACTAATGATACCAGTGTTGTAGGTTGCATTAACACTATGAACCTTTATAACTTTAATTAACTTTGATAAAAATTGATCAGGGTAGTGATAAAGTACTAGGGGAAGGTTGGGGGAGGGACTACCTGAGTTATTGGGCAGCCAATCGTGACTTTTAGAGGACACATCATTCTTGGAAAAAAAATTCTCATGGTAAAGTGCATATCATCGTTCGTACCTTCCTCGAGGCCTGTGTAGCCCATAAGCTTCCATTGAAGGGTTTTGGAACACTAGCAAGTTTACTTCCACCATCAGAACCTTAACCCAAAGCGGAATGTCCCTCAACAATCTTCCCGGCAACCCTGACTTAAACACGGCCTCAGCCTTAGAAAAGGACTAATGACCCTCCACAACAAACTCAATAATATATCCCTCTAATGTGGTCTGCAGCCAGAAATCTACAGCTCGTGTCAGATCGGTGTCAAGCCGATGCAACTCAACTAGATCTACTTGAGTCCAAATACGCCGAGATTGATTTTGTCCGTTGATCTTTCCCTTTATTTGCCGCAACCAGTTGTAGAGCTCCTTTGGGAACTTGCACCAAAAGATCTCGTATTGATCACTTGTAGGCTCCACGTACAAGATCTCTTCTTTCAACTACTTCAGACATTGTCAGCGGAGTTGAGCTTGTTGAGAAGCGAACCATTCAAATTGTTCATGCCACAAATCTTTAAGCTCCTTCTTAAAGATCCTTGACACCATACTCCAGACTCCTTTGGAAATTTTCAGGTCCCGAAAACGGAACCATTTGTCAACAAAAAAATAATAGATGGGTTGAAAACTAGGGTTCAGGCACAAGGGCCAACAAAGGCTTCGTTGTAGTCTAGCACCACATCGGCATTTTCAACTTATCTAGAACGAATAAGGTGTCTCACTCGAGACGTGTCGTGACCTTAGTTAGTTGAGGGACTAGAATCAAGCGTCAAGATAAACCCCAAGGAAATAACAATGACAATAACTCAAAAATAGAACAGTGGGGATCCAATCATAATGAACCAGCATATACAAAGGAGAAATATCAGACAAATGCAAGCATATTAAAAAAAAATTAGAAAGCCACAAAGAATCATACACAGGTTGCTCAAATATCCCTGTAACCCTTCCTTCCATTAACACCACGACAATATAACATTACATCAGGCTCGAAGGCCCCCCAGATAGGACAGTGATCAACATAACAGAATAGTATATGATCAAGGCAACAAGATACAAAGCGGGCACAAACAGCTCCGGAACAACATTCCTGTATCGCACAATCTATCCTCCTCTTCTCAGCTTTCTCCTTGCCCTTCTTAAATCTCTCGCTCGCTTGAACTGCCACTTCTCCCTTGGATGCTCTACATCTTTCCCTTTCGGTTGCCTTTGTTGCTTAGTTGTTTCTCGCTTCCTCAGTTGTCCGCTCTCTTCTTCTCTCGGCTGTCTCTATTGCTCGGTTGTTTCTTGCTTGAGTCTGGATTCCTCTGGCCATCCTTCCGCAGTTGCTGGTCTTTGTCAGGTTCCTTCCACTGCTCCAGTTGTCTCCTCCACAACTTCCCAATGGTTATTTCCGGGCAAAATGTGGTCCACTAATCAAAACTTGATTTTCAAACAAAGGACCCAACAGGGAGAGAAGCAATGCAGATTGGAGGCTTGGAAGGGATGTAGAGAGAGGTACCGTATGAGAACACAAAATGATGGTCTATGTTTAGTGGTAGAGAAGCATGGGTAGGAAAAAGGGCATGCCAAAAGGCTTTAGGTGGATGATGGATGGCCTCAAGGAACTTGTGTCTCCTAGTGGATAATTGTGCCTTTTGTGACAGAGAAGACACTTGTAATCTCTCCAAATGTGAGGGAAGAACGAGGGGTCATGTGAAAGAGAGAACCAGAAACGTCTATGAAGGAGTTCGCACTCTTCATCATACTAGGGGTTTGTGCGGCAAAGGCGAGGGGGCAATGACATGATTGAGGCGACAGATGCTATGGATGTAGGGATCTAGGGAAACCTCCAACATGGCTTGAGAGAGAAGCTTGTATTTGACAACAGTCATCTCATATTTGGATAGTGTTAAAAGAAAATGTGACACATCCACTATCATAGTTGTATTCTTTCTCAGAAATAAATAAGTACAAAATATTACATTTACAGCTTTAGTATTGAACAATAACTGTAGCTCACCTCACTAAGACCAGAAAATTTTCTCTGATGTTTAAAGTTAAGTTCCAATCGCTCCAGCTCAGACTCAAGCTCAGCTTCAACCCTAGTCATATTCTGCATTCTTTTCTCAGATTCTTCAATTGTAGTCCTCTCACCAATCTCACAGCCCACCTCTGGCAATTTATCAGAAGAGGAGGTATGCCTTGTTCCGTCTCCTTCAGCAAAAGGATCCTGCCAGGTTTCCACACAGTTACAAGCCTCACCAGTGAGGTCCTTCACAGTGAGTGAATCGTGCATCTTTAGCTCTTCCTCTAGGTCCTCAACCAATTCTTCTGTTTGCCTCAATAAATAGTTTAGCCTCTCTATTTCCTTCCTGCTTGAAATGATTGCAAACATGACGCCAACACCAATTCCAAAACTGAACAGAAGACATCCAGCAGATGTATCTGCAAAAAGGATAAGGCTCAAATCAGTATCAAATTTAAGTATGACAATATTTGCGAACACTGAACCGAGTAAGAACTCCACCAAAAAAACCATAAATGTATTTTTCGACACTTTTTTTATTTAGAAAATGCAAGGTTACGTGTAACTACAAGTCTACGCTCAAGGCAAAGCAGTAAAATATAGGTCAGTAGTATGATGACATTCATGAGCAGTGAACGAAGTATGACCAAAAAACATAAGGTACTTTGCAACAATCTATCGTATAATCGAAACATATACCTATATATATATATAGCACATTAGGTAACATAAAAAGGGGAGCAAATATCCTCTCTGAAATAATTTAATTTTTTTTGTCTGCACACACACACACATATCAGAATCCATTGAGCAACCATTATCATATAGCACACTATGTAGCATAAAAAGGGGTCAAATATCCTCTCTATGAAATAATTTAATTTTTTTGTCCACATTTCATTTAATTTTGAAATTTCTGAACACACAGACATACATACATAAAAGTGACACTAGGGAAGAAAGGCATGCCACAGAGAAATTAGAATGACTCGTAATCATGAATGGCCATACTACATTTCTCTCTTGTAAGAATACATGCCCTTGGTTTGCAGAGTGGTAACCACATTCCATCATGAAACCCTTGCTTTGGAGTTAGGAAAAAGAAAATGTTCCCTTAAGCCAACTTTCAGAGGTTGTAGACAAGTAAGAAGAGCTTCCAGAAATGCCTTTTGGAACCTGAAGTAATTCAGTAATCCGGAAATCTCTTACAAATCTTCATGATTGAGCACATGTTGAAAATTTCAACAATGCCTGGACAAACTTTCACATCATAAAAGGGTCAAGTGGCATATAACCAGGAGAAAAAATAAAAGGCAGCTGTTGGCATTCCCCATTGCAGCAGAGACAATTTCATTCTTGCTTTCCAAATATTCCGTCACAGTTATGGAACTTTGTAAGGGACTACCCAACTCCCACCTAGAAGAAGAAATATGTTAAGAAGCAAAACCTTTCCATGAAATTTACAGAAAAGGGAACTTCAGCTTTGCAAAAGCCTTCCAAAAAACAGGAAACTAAAACTTTCCAAATAATATTTCTATTCTAGAATTTAGAAAACATGGAAGGTGATGCTTCCAAAATATTGGAGGATGTTCAAAAAGAGAATGTGAGACTGAGCAGTAGATCCTGTAGAGCCTCCACCTAAAACCCAAACACAAATTGATAAAATATTTAAAACACCTGAAACTTTAAATAAATAAATAAGCAAGAACGTGGAGTTTCAATTGATTAAGGAATTAATATTGATGAGGATATGACTCTAAAAAATCTTGGTGTGGACATCGAGACTAAAAGGGCAGCATGCCAGGAATGCACCACAGTCGAGAAAAAGAAGCAATGAACCATCACAATGGAGAGCATATAGGAGACTCAGAGAAACCTAGAGGGATGGGATTCACGCTCAGCTTGACTGAAAGGTTCAATGTGATCCAAGTTAGGCAAATCTTTATGAATATAATTTAGAAGTCTAAGATTTATTCAGAGTTGAACATAGTCTAGGAGAAGGATAACAAATTTTAGGCTCAGATTAGTTTCTTACAGGAATCTAAATAAAGTTTGAAAGATATAGAGAAGGTCAAATACAAACTATATAAGAATTTTAAGGTTGAGGATACTAATGCAGTAGATTTATCAAAATGTACAGCCCTCTTATGGAATACAAAGACACTACAAATGGAACTGTAAAAAACCAGTTTTTTATTCAGTCAACTTTTTAAATTAATTTCATTAAAATCTAAGTTGCACGACATGGGGAAATGGGATACGAGTTTCCAATGATACATGATGATGAAACATACTAACATCACATTTACTCGTGAATGATCACATAATGAAAGTAGTAATATCCAAAAACAGTCTTGATAAATGAGGTTTATTATAAATATATATCGAAAATCAGCCTTTATATGTGAGGCTGCAAGTACAATGCTACATCAACAAGAATCAAACTATGGGCAATGAACGTATACAGAAATAAAACATGAGTTCAATCTAGTAAACAATAAAGATTAATAGTCTTCAATCTTCATCCTCATCATCATAATCCTTGTCAAAAATAGACAAAGCATGCTCAACAGTGGATGGTGGAGCAGAAGTAGATGATGGGCCAATTCCACTTCTAAGCTCCCGGTCCTCAATATTTAGGGCAGCAAGAGAGCTCCAAATCAGGAGCTTCTGGATCCACATCCCATTCTTTAGAAGGACCACTACTATATTTTGGAGCCCTATGAGATGCAAGGCGAAGGTTGGAGTGCAAATAAACAAGATCCTCTGCCTTTTTGTGAACCCAACCTGTTGCGCTTCATGGAGTGAATAAAACAATAGGCGTTCCAATTCCTTTCTGTTGATGAAGAGATTGCCACTTGTGAAAGAACACGAATGGAAAAGTTCTGTACACCATTTGCTCCATGACAAATCCACCTCCTAACTAGACTCATGGTGCTTTTCTCCTCTAAAGCTGCTATATCTGAATAATCATCTAATCCTGCAGCAAAACTGGCAAATTTTTCCTTCACCTCCCTATGTCAGTTTGTAGATGAGTTGGAAACATTATCAAAAGGGGTTTTTTCACCCCATTAGCCAACTCTCTATTCTTATGGGGTTCCTTCCTCTTCCCATTGCTTTGAGCAATAAGCTCTTCATCATAAAATCTCGGATTCAAGGCATGTGCTAAAGTGTGCAATGGAGTGTTGAAATTGCTCCACCTATCAACAATGGTTTTCTTGACTAAATCAGCATGAGCATCAACAAATAAAAGTTGTGGAGACTCCTGTGAAATGATTTCCATAGTTTTCTCAACCATGGTATCCATGTCATCATATAACTCTCCTAAAAAAGGTTGGTCTTTGTTAGCATTCCAAAGAATGCTCAAATGCAGGGGTTGTGAACTTTAGCAAGAAATCTATCTTGCTCCACCACTCGTCATCAGGACACAATCTACACACCATATACCCCCGCTCTGAATCTATCTGTCTCCAGTCAACCCAAAGTTGACTCACCACCATAAAAACTAATGGTTGCTTAACCTCAACAAGGCAGCGCAACATTAGTCAATTTAAGGCATATCTTATCTCAACTACTTTCAACAACTCCAATTTGGAGTACTCTCGAAATATTGTTGGAGATTGGTGGTGGTTGGTGATGAATTTAACGATCTCCTTTGCTTCCCATGTGATTTCCTTTTTTCACTGAACTTTATTGTCAATCTCCTCTAAGATCAGACTCAGATTATAGACAATGCAAGGTGTCCAAAAGATGTGGTCATACCTCCCCTCAATAATTAAACCTGCAGCTTTGCAAACTGGTGCATTATCCATTATAACTTGCACCACCTTGTTAGGTCTTATTCGTTCAATAGATTTTATTAAAATACCAACAATGAACTATGCATCTTTTACCTCTCCTAGAACAGTCTTTCGCCTTTAAAAACATTGCTCCTTTTGGTGATATTTATCAATGGCCTACGCCCTATATATGTCCATCCATCTAAAGACTATGCTAACCCCAAAGCTACTCCAAAAAGAACAAATCGGTGATTTGATATCCTCCACAAGCTCCTTCTCATTTTTGAGAAGTTGAGTTCTGACTTTTTTATAGTTGGGCACCTTTTACCCTATGGGAACTTTCTTAACTGACCTTATCATATCTTGCCAATAAGGAGACAGAACAACATTGAATGGGATACCACAGGCAAAGATGCACCTAGCCACTTTGGAATCAACGTCTTCTCTCGCTTGCACATTCCCCAACTTAGCAATTATGCTCTCTTAAACTGAAGCAGATGCCCCTCTATTATTTTTGGATGGCGGTAGTTGTTGTTGAGCCGCTTTCCTCTTCCTTGCTTCAACCACAATCCTTGGCTCAATGTTTGGAGCTTGAGGAGTAGCATTAGCAAGCTCTTCATGCCTTATTTTTAGTCGATCAGCCTCATCTTGCTTTCTTTGATATGCTCGCCTCGCCATTGGGTCTATTGTTTTTGGGCAACCTGCAATCCCCTATCCTCCTCCATGTAAAAAATGTGCCTTCACTCTTGGGTAGGAGCCCTTATACAAATCACTGCAAAGATTACATCGCCATTCCCATGAGCCACCACTTGCACATCTTACAAGCTTTTGAACATGCCTCCAAAGAGGATAATAGTCAGCCCTCTGATTGGACTTGGAGATTGAGCTTGCACCTTGGTTGGAAGCCATTGCAGCAAAAAAAAAAGTTAAAAAAAAAAATTGTTTTTACATTTTTGGAAGCATAAACCCTCAAAAAATACAAGAAATAATGGGGAAAAAACTAATTAAATGAATTCTTCTTGCCGAAATTAATTTGTTGTAGCTGAAGTTACCCCAAAATGCCACAAAACACCAAAGAAAGATGGTTGTAGTTGCGCCAAAAACCAAGAATGTTGTAGCCAGAAACTCCCCGCTCTAAATCTACTTGTGAAATCTCTTTTGCTTGTTGTTGAAATTGCCCTAGCTGAAACCATTGCTCTCTTCCTCTTTTCTCCTTTCTAAAATTGCCCCTTTCCAAGTGAAATGACTTGCACAATTCGTGTGATGGGGGAGTAAGGTGAGAGTCTTTTTATAACTTGCGAGAGACATCTAGAAACATCCACAAATTAATTTAATAGCAATATAAAAAAGCTATTAAATGATAACACTTTTTGACCGGAAACACGCCCATATAGGCTTGAAATGTGTTTTAGGTCGTATGGGCCACATTTCCACCTTAGGAAATGTGCTTGTATGGCCTAGAACATACATGGAACGTGTTTCAATGTTTCAGCCCCGAAACTAGGACTAACACCCTCTTGACCCATGTTTCTTGCAACATAGGGATAAGGTAAGTTCAAAAGAGGTATGTGTAATTCTTGTTCATTTCAAAGTTGTCTTGCAAACTATTTTGCATATGATGCTAAGTTCTCTAGGTCATGCTGAAATATTATGAAGATTAAGCTAATAATTTCATGCCCTTTTGAAAAGATAGTAGCATATTAGAGATCATTGATATAACATTTGAAATATCTCCTTGCATATGAAGGCTAGGTCTTTATGATCTAGAAATGAAATTGTATATAGATGGCTTGTCAATAGCATCTCTAGGGTTTTGCAACTAACTCTTTAGTATGCTTGTAGAATTTGCAATTCTTAAATAGCAAATCTTGAAGACTTTGGAGAATCTAGGTTTGTAAACCCTAACCAAGGTTTGAGTTAGAAAACCCTAGAAACAAAAACCCTAACTAATTGTTTCTGTTGTATAAATAAAACCTAGCTCTTGAGTATGACACTAATGACATCACGTGAGGACAAGGTTGATGAAAAGGTCCAAGATTAAGGAGTTGACCCTCCTCAAAGAGAGAAGTATTCTACACCTCCTTTCTTTAATTATTATTGTTGCTATTTTATCTTTGTACTTTGACTTTTTGTTCTCTCATGATCTTCTAATAAAGGTTGCAAGTCAAGACAAAAGGTATCTAAGCTTGACTAGTAGATGGAAGAATTGGAAGAACATGGCAAAGAATGAAGATTAAGGAGGGGGAAGCAGTTTGAAGTATGCATCAAAGAAGTTGATTAGATGGCAGCATAAAGGGGAAGTTCACTTACCTCAGCTAGAAAGAGGGAGCTATAAGATCTTGAATGGATACAATGATACTTGAAGTTTGACAAAAAAACTCAGAAAAGCTTGTGATCAAAAGAAAAGAAGACAAATCTAGGGCAATATCCTTTAGAAAGAAGTTGAAGAGTTATGATATTGTTATCTTGACAGTTGATTGGTTCGATTCAAGAACACATTGACTGGGTTGACATTACTAATAGGAATAGGGGTAATATTGATGATTGGGAGCTGATATGATTTCTTGGAAGAACATGAAGCAAAATTCTATGCCAAAAGATGTGGTGATTGGTACAACCAGTTGAGAAGAAGTTTGGCTCCATAAAATATTGTGTTGAACTACTTGACAACATGTTGGATTCAAAGTTGCAGGAAGACTGTCAAAAATCCAAGAAGGTCGAAGTGCTTTAGGATTCGAGAGTATGATGCAAATAGGAGCCAAGAAGCTACAACAGATCTTCACGAAAGAACAAGTGGTCGACACATTGATGAGTATTTTTGAGACAAGCTTAGACTTGTGCTTATTTCTCCATGATTGAGAGGGAGTGAGAATATCCTCCCTTGTTTAGAGGGAGTGAGGATGGACATAGTGTTCTCCACGTGTCATGTATTATGGTCGAGTCTAATAGTCGTAAGCCCAATAAAGGCACTGGTATGGAGAATGGTGGATTGGATAAGCATTTGGGACTGATATTCTTTGAGGATTTGTGCTTTGACTAGGACTAACCATCGCAAGTCAAGTACATTAATCCAAGATAAGGATAGTCTTAAGGACAAATATTTCCTAGTGTCAAATATTGTGACAATGGATTAGGTATGTGCCTAGAGTGGCAGTGGTGTCCAAATGTATGCCTCCCAGCATTGTGCTATGATCTAGTGGAGAGATAGAGGCCATTGCTATTTTGACAATGTTGGCTATGATGATGTAAATCGTCATTGATGCTTATCAATCTAGATCCTTTATTAGAGAAGTTCTCAACCTGAGAATATCTTGAAAAGTCATTATGAATACCTCCCTAGTTAAGAGGGAGTGTTGAAATTGTAATAGGTTTGGTCTTCATAATTATTGTACTTATGTATTTCATGTAAAAACAAAAAGAAAAAATATTATTATTTTTTTACTATCAAGCATGTTCTTCATGCTTTATTTTTGGTCAAAAGAGAAAGTCAAAGGGAATGTTCTTTGTGACCCTATAAAAGAAGAAAATTTAAATTTTTGTAAATGTCATTTTGTTCCTATATATTGCCAAGTCGGCTTGCCCAATAGTCATGTCTCTTCGCATGTGGAACAGCTATATATTGGCCCCTATCCCTCATCATTTTGGCAGAAATTTGGATCTCCTTCTGAAGAAGATATCTCAAGTCTGAGGCATGGAATCTAAGGCAAATAAGATGAGTTTTCTGTCGCATCTTCTCCTTGTGAAAATACGAATTGCAAAAGACACAAGATTTTTGTCATGCGAATTATAGAAAGACCACAATACCTCTGTGATGCAAGTTGCAGGAAGACACTAAGATCTCTGAATTGATGTGAATTTTTCTATAGACAATTCAGACTTCCTGAGGCTACATTTTTGTGACAGTTCGGGGCTACTTGTGGCTACTTCTCAGGGATAATTCAGAGTACCTGTGGCTACATCTCCGTGGATAATTCAGGCTATCCATGGTTGTATCTCTATGACATATCAATGATGATGATGATGTAGTGCTTTGTGACATATCAGTAATAATGATGATGTGGTTCTTTGTGGCATGGGAGGCTTAAGTAAACAGTTTGGTTAAACATCTTGTTGGTGAATCATGGCAAAATTTGGAGGGTTGACTTGGCACTTAGATCACTAGTTGGTTGACTTGGATTTCTCTTGTTGATGAAGGCTCTATAAGGAAAGGATTTGTTGGGTTTTCCCCTTTGTGAGGTTTTGCCCGGGTTTGGAGCCTAATTTCTTGTGTCCCTCATCTTTTTGTGCATTGAATTTGTGTAATTGCTTGATGATTTAATGAATGAAGTAAAAACTAAATGGAAAATACATACATAAACAATCACAAACAATTATCATGATAAGAAATTCATCTTGCATTCAAATTTTGACAAGGAGTTAATGAGGAAATCTGGCAGCACTCAGATTTTCCATTGCTTGAGGACAAGTAATGTCAGTACAAGGGGACTATAGTGTCCCCAAGGGATTAGGTAACCGAAGGCACGAAGTAGCCTATCAATCCTCGTAGGCTATCGTATGCTGGGGAATATACCCTAATCCATATTGGTGCTTCTGTGAAGTCCTCTTTCTCTGGACTGAATCTTTCAGTCCAAAATGTAGATGTAGACCCACAGAGTTTTGAAAGTACAGTCTTTCAAAATCCTATCCCTGTCCTCGATAGAAGCAACAATAGCAGTAAAGAAACCCTTGGATCACAGTTTCAGATATAGCTGAGCTTTAGGTTTCCATCTCAATTTAACCCACCAAGTCAGATATTTCTCTGAGGATTAGATGCCCATAAATTTGCCTATTATGGCATGATCTTTCATGTATTGAATGTAACCACCAATATTGTGAGAAGTTACCTCATATCTTGGCTTCTCTTTCATTTTGGCTAGGCAACCGCTCTGAAGTTTGTTGTCCTTTTTCCTCTCAGCTGTTTCTCCTTGCCAGGAGCATCAGCATCCACTTGCACCTTTCCTACCCCACCCATTTCACATGCCATTGTCTTCGAGCCCCCTGGACCACATCCTTGAAGGATGAGATATTCAGGGCCTGTGGTGGATTGGCTGAAATTCATTGTGTCAGACCACGGCCCCCACAGAATCTTTTCCCAGTTCTGTTGTCCTCACCGCTACCTAACCTTAGAGATTCTCAAACCTGCAACTTTGAGCTTGCCATTTTTTCTCCTCCCCGCCATCTTGTTAATAACAGGTCATAACTCTTTTGATACTGCTCCAAATTTCTATCATGTCTAGGATCCAAGAAGCTCTGAGCTTTCTCTTGAATGGTGTTGGTCTGGTGTCAATCCAATATCTACATCATGAGTTATTTCCTTCTAAATCTGAGTGCTACTTTTCTCCGATGGCCTGAGAAACAACCTAGCACTGGTACCAACTTGTAGTGTGCATGCATCCAAAAGCAGCACCACTACTAAAACTGCTAAGGTAACTGAAAATAACAGCAAATAATATGATAGAAGTGAAGCTCCAATGGCAGAAAATAAGAATCAAAAACAAGAGTAGTGGGGCCACTTGCAAAGCCAAGGATGGATTGTAACTGCAAATCCGGATTAATTGAGGAAAACTTCTCCAAGAAACTTTGCTTGAATTGAGGGAATGCAAATTCATAGAAGGAGAAAAAGAGAATAGTCTTACATTGTACTAGAGATTGTTTGTGAAGTGCAACTTGCGGCAATGTGAAGCCCCTTATCCCACATGCAAGTAATAAAGGGGAAAGAGGGAAGTGAAACTGCATAGAACCATCAGCCTCAATAAAGGCTTTGTTTTAGAAAGTTTTGCTGTAAGCAAGCTGCGGATGACCCACTTTGGCCAAGTTCTCTTTGCCTTATTTACTATTAAAGAGTTTATTTTATCAATTATGTCATGTTGGAAGATTGCTTACCCATGTGATCTAGTATTCAATTCGGTGTTCATTGTTTTGTTTTCCTAGTTTCAAAAATAGTTGTTACAAAACTGTCGTCTGTAACCTGTCATTGCAGAATATTAACATATAATACTAATCCATTGCTTGAATTGCATATCGTTGCATGGCCCTGTATTCCGGGCATGCTGCATCTAAAACCCTTCTAATCCGTTGTTGCATATACTACAGTTTGGAGACTCTAGGCCTAGGTTTGCATCCTTCACCTTTTTAGGAAATTTCTCTTTCTTCTGTACTACATGAAAGTTTTATTTTAACGAAAAAGTTCTATCAGAAGACCCTTGCGATAGTTCAACTTTCAGAGTTTATTGTGTTTGTTTCCCTAGTTTCAAAAATAGTAGTTCCCTTTCTAATCCACTGATTTAGTTGTATGTATTTGCATCTCGCTATTTGAGATTTGAAGCCCTCCCTGGTTCTTTTAGTCAGAAACTGGATATTTTCCTATTTTTGCCTTGTTTATCTGTTGCCATTGTCATCAACATAGGATCATAAAATCATTTGACTAGCAAGTATAATCTTATATTGGTTTTTAAATTTTAAAAGTGTATCATACAAATTGAAATTGGGAATAGAAGTATTATAATGTAAAACGGTAAAATAAAACAATAATTGACAGCAACTGTTGAAACTGAGGGAAAATAAGACTACGCTTACCTGGTTTGTCAGATGCAACTTGTGATGATGTACATGGACCATATTTAGACACTCTTCTTCTTTTCTGCATGGCAGAGTCCCCCGGTGTGATGACAAGGTCATCAGTTCTTGAAATTTGACTGCTCACATTGTCTTGTTTTCTACTCTGTAATTTTGCCAGTTGCCCTGTTCTTCTCCCTTGAGATTTCCTTAAGCCTCTGAGCAATGGAAGAGATGGAAGGCCATAGGCAGGCTCTTCCTCAGAAAATATGCTCCTATTTTCACAAGGCAGTCCATAATTCACACTGGGAAATTGAAGTCCAAGTAATGGACTGACCTCCCCTCTGCTAATTATCCTACTTCCATCAGTAACAATGAGAGGCCTTTGATTTGCAACAGAAGATAAGAGGAAAGAACTAGAAACACCTGATTCGTCAAAATAATAATTTACATTTTGTCCAGTAAGCTGGGCAACAAGACAGCTTTCCAGAGAAGACATTGGCTTGGACTTAATAGATACCTGTAGAGATCTCCCAATAGGCTTTCTTTCCCTGCCAAATCTTGAAATCTCAACTTTTTGTCTCTGAATACTATCAGGTTGCAGCATGTCCCCCCAGCCAGAATCGACCTGCATATCATCGTAATCATAATCATGTCCAACTATATCTGCAATATTTTCCCCAATCTCCCTGGGATAAATCTGTTGATGCAGCCTCTTTCCTCGAAATTCTGGAAACCCAAACCGATCTCCATCGTCCATTTTGGCACAGCCAATCCCACCTGCATTTGCATCGACATCAAGTTTCTCAGCCTGGCTGACAATGAGATGGGCATTGGGATTTTGCAGTCTATGGTAACTATTTTCCTTTGTGTCTGAGCTAGAGGTAATGCCTGGATCAACAACCAAACGGTCACTGAATGATCCCAACTGTGCAGAGCTTTCTCCTTCTTCTTTCATTGCGTTATAAGGACTCGCTTTATTGAGTGCTTCTCTACGAGTTTGAGTATTTCCCCTGCAATCTGCCCGCTTGCCGGCCCCTGAGGTCTTCAAGTTGTGGCCAAAGTCCACGGACGTATAATCGCCTGCACTCTTCCCATCTGCTACAATGGACTCTTTGTTTTCCTGTGCATTATTATTATTATTATTATGGAGATATTTGGCCAGATAACCAGAGCCAGCAGCGGCCAGAACCATCCACATCTCCATCTTTCCCTAATTGTCCTGTTCCTGTCTCTTTGCGGAACAGAGACAGAGATACTAACCGAATTCGAAATTCAAACTCAAAAATGCCCTCTCTACCCTGAATGAAGAATGGACCATATCTATTACCAATTAAATTCCAAATTGATGTCTGCGATGGGTTCTTGTTTCATTTCTTTCGTTTCTTCCGTTGATGCAACCTTTGTCTCTCTCTCTTCCATAAGAAAAAGGCGGTTATCAGTCAATAACCAAATATAGACAAAGAAAAAGAAGCCCATCCTATTGAAAAATAAATAATGAAACCTGAAACAAAAAGAAGAAGATCATCTCCTCTGGTATCAAATGCTGCCCGGGCCAGCCCATCCCAGCCCATCTGTCTCACAAATTCACGCCACGCTTCGCCTCGCTCATTGGCTACAGGAAGCCCTAGTAAAAGAACAACCAGTGCATTTGCATTGGGGATTCCTTTACGCCAACCAGTGCATTTGCACAATCCCCTTACGCCATTGCATTCAAACTGTTAGGAAGAGAAGATGAAACGTCATGGGCGTTGTTGTTATGGCATCCCAATCCCCACGTATTGGCTTTCAGACTCCGCCACTCAACAGCCAAAATGGCGTGGCCTCCCTCTGCCATCCGTCCACGTTATCCTTTCCATTTGAATTGAAAGCACTTTGGTTGGTCACAAACAACAAACTTCTATAATATTTCGTTCAAAATTCTCACAAATATTAAAAAATATTTGTGAACTGCTATTACTTTGAATATAATTTACATTTTATGTTTGGTGGGTAGTGTTGGAGTTTCTTTCCCTTGCTTTCATTGACTTTGTCCATAATACATGAGAGATGAATGGAGACATGTATTACTAGAAGGCATAATGACTCATGTAATCTAAGAGAATGGTTAAGTATAGAAGTAGCTTGTACAAATGAAATGATAAGCTAACCACATTGCAAATTTTAATGGGCAAACTAAGAACAACCATGGTTCATTATGTTGGACTTTCTCCGTACAAAGTTTAGTGAAGCATATTCCATTGTCTATTTCCTTTTTTCATTTTTACTGAAGAAGACAATCTTATGTTTGTTTTTATTCCTTGTAAGAAGACAATTCTCTATTTGTTTTCATGGATAAAGTTACACATTAATGATTTTCACAAAATATTAGATACCTTGTAAGAAGACAATCCTCTATTTGTTTTTATGGATAAAGTTACACATTAATGATTTTCACAAAATATTAGATACCTGATTATCAACCACATTTTGATGAAGTTTTTTAATTATGAAGTTGATATAATGAAGAGAGAGATGTTTACCTTATAGTTGTGGGAGTGATTTCGGAAGGATGATAACATTGTGTGTCATCATGGAAGAGACATGGATTTGATCTTTTATAGCTAGTCTTGATTACAGAGGCACAGGATTTGGGGCAATGAAAGAAGCTTAAAAGTGTAACAATGGTGGGGGCCTCCATCATAAGCTTGGGTTCTAGAGCTACATTCTAATTTTGTTGGCCAGTGTCTCATCTTTATACTCTCTACTTCTCTTTCAACCCTTCAAAGTTTTATTGTTCTAGATTCCTTTGTGCAACAAGCTAAACTTGGAAGTCTGAGACTAGCTACTTTTCAGAACTGGGTGAATTCACTATGGATCTTCATTCATTGTTACTATCCTCATACCTAGTCTTCTATGATCTTTGGTTTTCAATAGCTTTGTCACTAATGGCCCTAATTATCTATGGTTGTTATCCTCTCATGTTAATTGAATCAATTAAATTTACCTTGTTTATTTGGGTATAGCTCTCTTGGATTTCTTCTTCAACCCCTTTCGATGTTTTGGAACGCGCCTAATCTTTGGTTCTCCACAAAATACTAAAAGCCTACCTTGAGGCTCGCTTACTTGCTCCTAACTTAAGGAGAACAACCTTAACTTTAAGCCATGTTCAATGATCCTAAACCTTGTGCACCATTGCTCCTCCTCTTCACAACCAACCCTTTACATTTTCTATCAACTGCATAAACCCTTCAATAACAATGGCTAGTAAAGGATTGAGCCTTAAATCTAGCAACTATGGGTACAACAAGCATTCTCCTTCCCAACAAGTACCCCAACACATCACCAAAGTCCAATCTAAAGTAATGAGAATTGTCGTGAATTTCCATTACAAATTCTTTATAGAAACCAAAGCTAGGCTTAACAATATGGAGCATGGAATAACAAAAGAGGAGACAAAATTCCTAGGGTTAACTAGGGGCGTGATTTAATGAGTGGGAGCTAGACACTATATTCTCTAGAAAAAGGGACACCAAAAATTTCAAGTTGATCAAGTTCTACTGGTTGAAAAGGCTTTTATTGCTCAGATAGTGAGTGAGAAAGGCACCCAACAACAAGCCATTTTGCATAAAATGATTGTTGTTGGACAAGGAATTTGATGTCATGTGTAGAGAGCTAGACACAGGGGTACCCCTGAAACACATGTTATGTGTTTTCATTTATGTTATCAACGAAATAGTTCAAACTAAATGCAAGTTTCTAAATAATCTAAAAATTGTCTAACAATTTTTTGAAGCAAAAACCAAGACATGTTTAATTATTTTGGTCTCCATTTCCTAAATATTATTCCACGTGCAATCATACATGTACTTTATAAAATGGCAGATTAAATTAATAATAACTAGCCTAACAAAAATGAATAAAACCAAATATAAATTATTGAATGTGAACAAAATATCGTAATGGGTAAGACAATTTTATGGTCTATTGTTCAACATAATTAAAATTTAGGAAATTAACTTCATATTGAAATCTCATACCGAACCTATTATTTTGTAAATTGATGTAAATAGTTTAGAAATTTGGGAAATTAACTTCATATTGAAATCTCATACTGAACCTATTATTTTGTAAATTGATGTAAATAGTAAAAAAAAAAAAACAAAACATTGTTGCCTATCTTATATTATTTCTTAAATAATTTAATGAAAATGGGTTAGATTTGATACTATGGATGCGTAATAGAGATTAGAGTTAAAATGAGTATACATTCATATAAATTTGTTACAATGTTGCTAGGATAATAGAAGTGGGCAAGCCTTTTTGGAATATGGAAAAGTGTTAATAATATACATTTCCACAATAGTGTGGATGTGATGTGAATGGTGGTCCCTATACGAGGACGGTGCTTGTAAATGAAACTAAGTGCACATAATTATTGAAACATGGAAAAGTGTCATTGCATGTATACTAGTTCCACAATGTTGTGGAGTTGGTGTGAATGATGGTCTTGGTGTAAAATTGATGCTTGCAAATAAATTATGTGTAAATATGGAAAAGTGTGGATGCATGTACATTAGTTCTACAATATTGTGAGGTTGGTATGAATGATGGTCCTTGTGCAAAGATTAAATTAAGTGCAAACTGTAAGAGATGGCACCATAGCAAAATGGTTTTTAGCTGTGAAGATATGTGAAGTTATATGGTTGATGAATGGTAATGATAATTATTATTTTATTTTGATGGGTTTTATATTCACTATTCAAAATTAAGTAGTATAAATATTTTATTTTTTAAATATTTTTGGTATATTTATTTATTAATGGTGTCTATAATATAGTAAAAAATGGCAAACATTGATTGTTGAGATTGGACAATTTAGGTGTAATAGGGGTTTTTTAGAACATTGGATATGATTCAAAAATACAATTTAAATAATGGAAAATTACAATTTTATTAATATTTACAGAGTTCAATTATTGAAAAATTCAAAATGTAAATTTTTTAGACTTGTCTATTCAAAAGGTCTTTACCAAAACAATCTTAACGATCATATATACTCATTTAAATTCTTTACAATGTTGCCACAATAAGTGAACTAAACATGCCTTTTTGAAATATGGAATAGTGTTAATGAATATACACTATATCAATGCATACACTCATATAAATTTTGTTAGGTCCCTATACTACTAGTGTAACCCCTTATTTTTATTAGTGCAACTCCCTTATTATATTGTTGTGCCCATGTAGTCCCCATATTGTTATTATTGTGCCCCATAGAAGCTCACTATTGTTATTGTTGTGCCCTTACATTATTATTGTTACGTCGGCTCTGATTATATTATGATCCCTTAGACTCCTATATATAGAAATGAAGACTTGTCATTTGTATCATCCAAGAATTGTTCATTTGTGTAATGTAAAGGAGGTTGCCCCCTCGAAGAGGCTTATTTGTAAGTATTTGATCTATCTTTTCTATCTTTTTGTGAGTTGGTTTCATAACAAATTCTTTACAATGTTATTGGGATGATGTAACTAAGCAAGCCTTTTTAAAATATGGAAAAGTATTAATGGATATGCACTAGTTCCATACTATTTGTGGGGGTGATACAAATGGTGGTCCTCATACAAGAATTGTGCATGCAAATGAAACCAAGTGCAAGTCTCATTGAAATACATGAATGTTCCACATTATCGTGGAGTTGGTGTGAATGGTGGTCCTTATAATAAAATGGTGTTTGCAAATGAAACTAAGTGTAAACGATAATAGATGGCATCATAGCAAAATGTTTTTTAGTTGTGGAATTATATGGCCTTGATGAATAACAATCATTATCATCATTGTGAGAGATTTTATATTTTATGGTGGTCCTCATACAAGAATTGTGCATGCAAATGAAACCAAGTGCAAGTCTCATTGAAATACATGAATGTTCCACAATATCGTGGAGTTGGTGTGAATGGTGGTCCTTATACAAAAATGGTGTTTGCAAATGAAACTAAGTGTAAACGATAATAGATGGCATCATAGCAAAATGTTTTTTAGTTGTGGAATTATATGGCCTTGATGAATAACAATCATTATCATCATTGTGAGAGATTTTATATTTTACAAATCTAGATTGACCTTAACTTCGGACCTACCAAGCACTGAGAGGGATTAAATCTCATTTCACTCTAAAAAAGGTTTGCACCTCAAGAGATTTAATCCCTCTCAGCACTTGGTAGATTTGGAGTTAAGATGGATCCGAGTTGGTCTAATTACTAATAATTAATAATTATAATAATTTTTTTATTTATTTATTTTTATTTTTATGTAATTTGATGGAGTCAAATTTTTACATGACACAACAAGACATGAAATTACAACATATCTTCCATATTGAGTTAGAGAGCAGCAAGTAGTTTAAACATTCTACTTTTTGAACATTTTAGGATATATTTTTTGGATCAATTTTGTCCAAAACCTCACAAAAAATTTTAGAAACACTACTATAATCACCAATATTAGATGTTGAGAATGCACAATCTAAGTATAATGAAACCTTTTCAAAATACAAAAATAATTATACATTAAAAATACAATTTAAAAAATAAAAATTGTAATTTAACTAACAATATCAAGCTAAGTGGGCTTTATTATGGGGAAAACTTCACAGCTCAAGCGAGCTTGAGCCAGAGGCGATCTGGGATGGGTGACCTCCTGGGAAGTCCTAGTTACTAGGTACAAGCCTTGGAAGTGATGATTAACACTATGTGATTCATTTCATTAGTTTCAATCCCACTTCTTCACATGCAATGAGTGCTAAATAAACTAAATAATCACACATTTAAATTCCAAAAAATAATATCTAACATAATTACATAATTAAGTTTAAATTATTAAAAAAATTAAAATTAAAATAAAATAAAATATTTACGCCATCGATTCCAATATTCATAC
This sequence comes from Pinus taeda, assembly GCA_000404065.3. NCBI lineage: Eukaryota > Viridiplantae > Streptophyta > Pinopsida > Pinales > Pinaceae > Pinus > Pinus taeda. Next base: position 48,379 of record APFE031032036.1, on the reverse strand, counting down.
TAAAACCACATATAAATTCTTCCTTACTTATTTTTTTAATGCATTGAATGCAAAATTTCGACAATCTTTTAATGTCATTTAAATTTCTAATT